>JAGDQP010039450.1:0-17731 GCA_022664845.1 Lepisma saccharinum | reverse complement strand
ACCCGAAATATTCAGCCTGGATCCGCCTCTGATATTAGCTGATACGATACTAGTGTATGTGTAAAAGAGGGTTGTCACCTGTCCCGATTTTGTCGGGACCGTCGTGACTTTTGTCAAGTTGTCCTACGTCCCGATTCAATGTTCGTTGAGACTCAGATTGTCCAGATTTTCACCGTTCAAGTTTGAAGTATATTTTATTATTTTATATTTTAATCGTGTAGGTATCAAAGCACACTTATTATTTCTATGAGATCTGCAAAAATATTTAAATTATTATTCGTTACTTGCTGAGCCATAATACACAGTGGTATAATTATTCTTTAGAAGCTATTTCCTTTCCCGACGCATGTTCTTCAGTTCCTAAACACAAAAGTTTAAGTGGAAGCTAACGCCCCATGTACAGAGTTGTCGGAAAATATTTTATATGTGAATTATACTTGCCTCTGCTTGATTCTCACTTGTTTGTCACTTTGCAAAAGCACGTTTGTTTTCTGTTTTACTCATCAGTTTGCATGTACGGCAAAATGTTGCGGGTTACGTCAATTATTAAAAATGACAAACTTAATTAAAGAATAATTTTAAATTTTCTCTAGAAGCTTAGGCAAAGCGTTTAAATTTAGTTTTTATAATTTAACGTTTAAAATTATTCTACTGTCATACTCCCGAAACCATCTTTCTTATTGACGGGGAGGGGGATAATTTTTTTAAAAAAATATGAGTTTAAAAATTCTTGGTGAAAATAATAAGAAGGGGCGTAATTTATTTTTGCTAAATTTGTAGTAAGTTTTAACGTTCAGAAGAAGTCTAGAAGTCTAACGCTAAGAACCAGTTTTTAAGCTTAAATTAGCAAACATTTTCCTTGGAAGCAACCTCGGACCTGCAGACGTTCTGATAACCTCAGACTTCCGATACAGATCTTGTCCCGATTTTCTTGAAAAGAAAAATGGTAACCTTTAAAAAAAAAAAATGTCTGATTTACACAATGGAATGGTTGTATTACGTGTTCTCGCTCTTTCGTTATTTTTTCTCCTAGTGTGATATCTGCCAAAACATTTACACCACATCAAACTGTGTAACTTGTTTAACTAATGTATCAATGTGTACATCCATTCGGAATAACGAGTTTTAAAATAATGCAGTGAAAATTTATTTTCCAATAACAAGTGGTAATTGTATTGTTCCCGGTGAGCAAAACGTAAGTGAAAGAGTGTATAGAAAAAGACATGCCCTGATCGTGTAAGATTCTAATATTAGGATTTGAATAGTACAAAATGCATAACTATGGCTTTCTGTTTTCTGACAAAGAGCGAATTACCTTTATGGGTGGTGTTGAGTAAAATATCTGCATTATTTATCTGTCAATCAGAATACAGAGATTAGTCTACCATGTTCTGTTCTTTGTTAACACAGAGCGTTTCATGCTATGCTATTTTATCTGACTGCGAGCTATAACTAGCAATTGAATGGCATGTAGAGCGCTTCATAACATTTTCTTAACCCATGAAGTAACTCATACTCAAATGTAAGAGTAGGCACTCAGCAACTCTGTACGTAGAAGATAAAATTAATTTTATGGCTTTGACAGCACTGTGGCTTACGCCTGAGCCAAAAATCTGTACGTATCAAAAGATCAGCTCAGTCAGGTGCCCCCTCATGTGAAGTTAGAGGATGAAACCACATGGTTCGTTAGTGCACAAGACACTAACTTTAGTGCTTCAATGGGACATAAAAAGAGAAGTTAATACCTGTCGGAAGAGGGCCCAACTTGGCGTCAAGTTGCTCCCTACAGAACCTTCCGTAAAACTTTAGCTTGTTTACACAAAATTGCGCGATATTGCATATCTATTAACGCCGAGCACTCTATTAGTGTTCCATTCTAAATCATGATTTAAGAAAAAACTAAGGGCGAGATACCTGACGTCAAGTTGACCCCATCCAGATAGAAATTTTAGACACATGTTGATTTAATATTATGAGATTGTTAGTTCACGTTAGTGCATATGCCACTAACATTAATGTTCTCTTCTTAAGCTAAATATAGGTAAACATTTTGAAAAGGAACAACTTGAAGGAATAGGCGTTGGACTTTACCTATTAAGATTGTTTAGGGACTGGACCCAGACCTATTTTATGATGGCGCATCGCTAGTGCATATAACACTTACGTTAGTGATTCATTCTCAAGGCAGATACAATGAATCCTTTATGTGGGTGGAGTTTACTTGGCTTCATATTAGCCAGAGAAATTTTACCCATGCCGACACAAATATATTGGTTTGTAAGCTCATCGTTTGTATGGATCTAGATTTAGTTTGCGAAAGTTGTCCTGTTTCACATTTTTTACCTAAATTCCCTTGTGAATGGAGCACTAAGGTTAGTGCCATATGAGCTATCGTGCATTAAGAATGCTCTAAGGAACATATATGTATTTATTCGCGAGCTGTCGCGGAGGTCAATTTCGCTGTCCACGCAGATCTTTTAATTCTCTCTCTCGGGTCGCATTAGAGCCCTAACGTTGGGTCGCTAGCACTAATGTGCATTAACGATGCACTAACTAACATGTATGGTTTAACCTACAGAAACCTTAGGGAAGGTTATAAGGAGACCAAATTGACGTCAAGTTGACCCTTCCCAGTTTTCCACTTCTGTAGATTCCATTAAAGCACTAACTGTTAGTGTCATGTGCACTTACGTGCACTAAGATGAACTAATGAATCATCCTCTAACTCCATATGGGGAGGGCCAAATTGTCGGAGCTTGAAAGCTCCAGTAAAGCACTGAGCCTTATGTTCCATTTAGACACACTATCAGGAAACATAGAATATATTTTTTTAAATATATATTATGTGTGTAAATATATATATACCAGAATTGTCATTATCTTATTTGCAGTATAAATAATTGTCATTTTCTCGCATTTGCAATAGTGAACTAAATGTGTTTGTATTCTATCTGTCCATATAGTCTTATTTTAAATATTATTTAGGTCTTTTCTAAGTAATATAGAGGTTCTTAAATTAGTTACGCAAATAGACATTACAGACCTATCAACTATCACGCAAAATGCGTGTAAAATGCTGTGTTTTAGAAGATTAAAACATTCGTGTTATGTGGATTAAAACATTCGTGTTTTGTAACTATTTTTCATGCTTTAGTTTCTCACGCAAGCTTCCGAAATTTTCCCTTTTCTGGTTAACAAACAGTACGTATTTGAACTTCACTAAGTTGACAGGTCGGTCAGTAACACGACTCGTCAATTAAAAACTGTTAAACTTTTGCTCTAACTTTCGTATGCTTCTTTATTTTAGGGCACTTGCAGTTTACAATTTATTTGCTCTTTCACCAAGAACACCTCCAATTCTTTATGTATGATTTGTTACGATTTTCAAAACATTTTTTCTCACTGAAATATTTGCCAATCATTTACGTGAACTCACTGTGGTTTGTTGCTACAACATCTCTAAAGAATTTGGAACAAAACAAGCAATATCAGAATACAATTACAAAGCTGGGTTTAATGACATTTTCAGAACGCTGCGGATGATGATTGAATATAAAAACGTCAACGAGTGTAGATGTTATAAACTTAAATTTCGTAAATTACAAAAATTGAGAGTGTCTCAGGTTAATAAAAAAACTTTTTGCATTATTTTAAATTACTGCAATAGATTCTAGGCACAACCGACTAAGCACCATTTTCCATTTACCAGAATTATCAATATTTTGCGAGAATACAGTTTTCGGCCCAGCGTTTCAGCCCTTGGTGTAAATATTTAATATCGGTAACATCAGCATGTAATAAGATTGAAAATCGTCTTGTCCATTACCTTGAACTTTATGGCTACCTGCAACACTTTTAAAGCTTCAATTGTAGTCACAGTTACTCGGCGCTACTCTATGCTTTACTCAAAGATTTTTTTAAAACTAATTTTTACATCATGTACTTAAAATTTAATTATACAAATCTCATGGGGTGATATCTGGACTTCATGCTGGCCATTCTGTGGGATCTCTTGGGGGCCTATCCAACCTAGTTCTTTTTATAGTGATGGGCCAAGCAAGACGTGTATCGCAGCAAACCTCAAACTCTTGATGAACTTGAGACGAAGATCCGTCAAATCATAAACGGTTTTCCTGCTACGTTCTTGATGAAGGTCATAGAAGACATATCTGTTCATTTGAGAATATATGTAGATAAATCTAGAGCGCACATCGAGTTATAGCTTTAGACATTCAATAAATTATATGCGCATGAAATATGAAGGTTCTGCCTTCAATAGTTTAGGGCAACAACTGTTTGAAAATAGGGAGCTTATATATAAATGATTTTTCGCTACATGTAAAGGTAAGATCATTTTAGTTGATATAGGCCTAGCGTTTCTTGAAACCCTATGGGCCCCACTCGAACAGCATTGTTTAGTTCAAATTTCATGCTACTAACATCCATGTTACTCATAAAGGACGATAACCCTGCTGATGGTGATATCACAGTGGCATAGCAAAATTTGCCAGTAATTAGTGTTAGAGATATCTACAGTATGTGGACATACATATACATATCTACACCCAATTCTCCACACATGCACACACACACGAGGAAGAATCTCAAACTTAGAAAAAAATGAAGTTCTAACTTATTCTTTTTGCTTTCCAAATTCTCCTTCCGCTTCTACTCCTTCTAAGAAGATACATCTCATTGTTCTGGAAATGTTGAAAGACTTGAATCACATATTCAAGCGTGTTCATGTAATCTCGGAATATGATCCAGTCCCGTAAATCTCGCTGTGATTTATCTCCCACGTCCCTGAGTTTGCTTGGCATAATGTCTCTCCCCAGGTCCGCATATCGAATTAATTGCTTTTGCAGCATAACGTATTGAAATTCACACAGCACCTAGAAACAAAAGAGAAATAGGATTTATGTTCACGATGTGTAGATATTACAATATATTTAGAATAGTAAGTAGTAAGTCACCCTTGGTACACTTATTTCCGGTTGCATGAAACACTTTTGAACGGTAGATCAAAATTAAGCAGAGATTAATCGAATATACTATACCAACTCATATCCCAGACTATTTCAGGGTTAACACAGACATTTCGTAAATCTGTTAAACTGTAGGATTAAACGTCCATCAATAGAACCAAGCTATACAGTGTATACAAGCCATTACTTGGTGAAACTATTAGTGTATATTTTTTACAAAAAACTTTAAGATGTTTAAATATCAAACACTTCTTTGTGATAACAGGAACTACTCAAATGAGTACCAGGTACTGCTTCTGTTTGGAATGTTCTGCAACTGATATCATGATGTGATTCGTGCGCTCTCCTAGGTTGATATATAACTCGGCGTTCAATAACGTTACTGGCAGTGTTCGAATCTTCATATAAAAACTACAAGAAGGGACCTAATAATATGGCTCAGTTTGTCCATATATAAAAGTATATTTATTTATCACTAACTACAAGATGTACAGAGGTGGTTCAGATGTCGTTGGAAAGGTCCTAGAAAAGCTACCTCCAGTGCCAGATCTAGAAATGTTCCTATGGGTGAAAAAGTTAATTTGTTCGCCCTTTCCACCGCTCTTTCCATCGTTTTTAGCCAAGCACGACCGGCCGACGCGACGGCCACAACATTGCCTCGCATCACGTAGTGTACTTTTGATATCAACTTTGGAGCCTGTCGCAGCATGGCTATTACTACTTTCAGTAAGGCAGTAGACCTGCCTTTCTTACTTGAATCGCGGTTTTGAATTTTAAAGATGAAGGTACGTTGTATGGAGTAACATAAACATGTCTTACAAGAAACACTCGCCAGGTGTCAGATCACGATTTTGATCAAAATTCGTATGTAGGTACAATGCCTAGGTAAACATTCACAACCAAAATTATAGGTGCTACCGTCAACAAATAACGACAGGGGTACCCGAGAACGATTATGTAGAGAGCAAATAAATCGAATACAGAGTACGGAAAACGGCTTTTCTTTTATAAACTGTTACATATATTGAAAGCAAATGACTATTAATGGATTCTGGACAAGAGGTGATACATGCTGGCCATCTTGAAAGCTGCCATATTGTCTATGCCTCCAAAATTTAAATTGTAAGTGGGTCATTTGATGAATCAATCTGTACTGGAATGTTTCAAGAAGCAGATGAGGAAGTCAATTTTGACATAATTCTAAACCTGTACGACAAAATAACACGTGAAATTCGTCTGAAGAATATGTGAATTGAATGACGAAGAATCATTTTTATTGAAACAGTTGAAGGAACGAAAACCAAACGGCTACATAAGAGATACCGTTATGTTGGAAAATATGATCCTTATGGCCGCAACATGAAGTGTACTATAAAGTTTTAAGTACAGTAACAGAAGATGAAGTTTCAATTTTAAGAAGTCGTCTATTTCACGTGTCATTTTGTCGTACAGGATTAGAGTTATGCCAAAATTGACTTCATCATTGAGTTTCTTGGAACATTCCAGCACAGATTCATATATAACATGGCCTATTTACTATTTAAAAAAAAATAAGCATAGTCAAGATAGCGGTCATTGTCGTCGTACCATCCAGCATCTTATCAAGTATCCATTTGCTTTCAATATATGTAACAGTTTATAAAGGAAAAGGCGTTTTCCGTCCACTGTATTCGATTTACTTGCGCTCTACATTTTAATCTTTCTCGGGTTCCCTGCCGTTATTTGGTGACGGCAGCATCTATAATTTTGCCTGTGAATTTTTACCTAGGCACTGTACCTACATACGAATTTGGATCAAAATCGGGCTCTGACACCTGACGAATGTTCCTTGTTGGTGCGCCGGTATTGAAAGTTTGAACATGCTTAGGTCAATTTCAATTCAATAAGCAATTTTTACTTCCTTTTTAAGGAGGTTATGTATTTAATTTTTAAGCGTTTGCCACT
The DNA here is from genome assembly GCA_022664845.1 of Lepisma saccharinum. NCBI lineage: Eukaryota > Metazoa > Arthropoda > Insecta > Zygentoma > Lepismatidae > Lepisma > Lepisma saccharinum. The sequence goes on along the minus strand of JAGDQP010039450.1, from coordinate 10,802 downwards.
CCTAAACGTGTCGCCCGGGACACTTGCCCCCTTTTGTCTTCCTTTAGATCGGGCACTGGCTACCTTACAACCGTCTAAGCCGTCTTGATTAGTGTAGTGATTTGATTTAGTGTTGACAAACCACTTTTTAAATATTTAATTGTTCAACATATTATACCATTTCTTTTGTTCTGCATACACCAAAATTTGCATATAGGTATACATTATTCGACACAATATAAAATACTGTAGATGTTCCTGTCCCCAAGGACGCCAGATGCTAATTCTGTCAACTTTTTTTTTCTATAAAATTTAATTATTCACATTGCTTATATTTGAGTAGAGCGTCTGACTACCTATCGGGCGGCCCGGGTTCAAATCGCGGCTGTAACGCTGAAGACTTCTTCAGTGCTCCCATGCCTGACGCCCTAAGGGGGAGTAAGCCTCTTATCTAGTTGAATACTGGAAAGTCGTTGGTATTCTAGGGCACATTGGAAGGTAAATTCATCGAGCGTGGGACTCAGTACCGCAGCTACATTCATTTCGTTTATCTAGAATTTATGGAACGCTACATCCAAATCCTTTTTAACCGTTCACAGCGGGTTTGCATCATACAAGGGATACATTTCCCTGTCGTACTTTAGACGTAGCAGTATCAAAAATTGAACGAACATTTTTCGACTTAATAGAAAAGTATTGTTTCCATGTCCAAGGATGTACTGGAAGGGGCTCACAAGGGCTATGTTATCCTATTCAGTTGATTTCTTTTGTATTAAAAAGGGTTTCTGTGGTGGGATTAGGACCTAATATGCAAGGGGATAGCCCTTGGACACCGACGAACAGGAAAAAAAAATGCAAATTCGAAAATAGGGAACTTGGTATGTTTCGCAATGCAGGTCTTCGATTATAGCTGCTGTATTTATTGTTATGCGCCGTCGCTTGCCCTTGTGTCTCTGCGTATTTAATTATTTTCTTTATCGTGCGTTTAGTGTCTTCTGAAGAAACTGACCTGGACATGAGCGAAATAGTAGTTTGGAACCTACTTTATAGATCTAGGTTATTATTATTATTATCATCATTATTACTCATACTTGTAATAGTAATATTTGTGTTGACTTAAGGAAGATTGGAATTGCGAGGAAACGTGTTCTAAATGTTTTGCCTAGTACTCTGGGAGATATCTCGAAAATTGTGCATTTTGTATGTATAGGAAAGTTTGTTGTTATGACTAATTATTTGTTTTAAGCCTTGTAGACATCGTCGGAATGATTTTCCGACCACTATATTGAAAAACGACGGATAAAATAATATTTTTGCCCGATTTTATTCAAACTTTATTCAAACTATTTTATTTAAAACCAAAAAACGTTTAAGTTTGTTCTTTATCCCTAAACGTTTTATTTTAAGCGTTGTAGGCATGTGTGGAATAGTTTGGCGGCCTCCATATTGGAAAACGAAGACCAAAATACATTTCCTCCTAAAACCATGAGAACTGACAAACATATTTCCTTAATTTTTCTGCCGAATTACTTAATTAAGTACAAAACTAATTGAATTTGTTGTTTATGATTTAGTAGTTACTATAAGTGTCGTAGGCATCAATGGAATGCGTCCAGTGCTGTACGCATTGAAACGTACCATAGTCGGACTGCCATATTTTGATTTTGACTTGAGAATTCATCAACCGACCTCTTGGTTTAAAAGTGTAAACTTTTTTGTGTGCATTTTTGTGTGTGTCACTAAATAGTTTCTAAGCGTTGTAGGCATGGGCTGAATAGCTTTCCGACCGTCATATTGAAAATGGGCAATTTCAGTTACCTAAATCCTCTGATAAACTTGGTACTCAATCATACGATAGTAATAAGCCTTAGCGGAACAATAACTTTACCGTTTTCTTTATGTGTTTAGAGTTTATAATAAAGCCTTAAAATAAGGGAATTGTGTTCTTTGAACTCGTGAATCTCTAGGTGCTACATACGTATAACACGAACCTTAATAGTTTGTAATTCTTAATAGTATGTAATAGTAGAAGCGATTGGTACATCTATTTAAGAAATGTTTTTGATTGACTAAGTGCCGCATAGACAGGATTCTGAATCTACGAATTTTATTGTCAAGGAATTAAATGATTTAATAGGGCAAGTATAAACAATTTCCTCTAACAATGTAAACTGCATTCGCCAATCATAGACATGAGTTAAATAGATGTATTTGGGACAACTTTGAGTGAGATTTTAACCCTATTCCAGTTACATCATTACTTGTCAACATATGACATCATTTGTGACTATGTAGCATTATAAAATTATTTAACTCACTTACATGAACTGAGCACACTGTGATTTTCTTAAATTTTCATACCATTTAGTGGACAACGTGTAAATGAGAAATATAAAACCATTGACTAGAAACAATTATATACATTCGGGAGATCGTGGGTTTGATCCCACCGGCCAACCATCCTGACTAAGTTTTTCCTAGGGTTTTCCTCACTCATACCATGCAAATACCAGGATTACACCCTCAATATGGCCCTGGACGATACATTTCCAAATCCTTTCCCCTCGCCTATTCCGGCATGAGCCTTAGGTGCCTAAAAACCATAAATACAATTGAAATAATTATATAAATGTCTTAATAATGATCAAGGTGGGCCGGCGGCACCTAACAAGCCACCATTATGTATTGCATTGGGTTGCTAGTTTTGCGTACAAAGAAATTGTGTTTTAACAAAGATGGTGTTCTCCGAGTGCTACGCTAATATCATTTAGTGTTACTGTTTCACAAAATTCTTATGAGTGTGATAATTGTATTAAGATGAACTTATCAGCACTACATTTAGGAAATGCAATGTATAAAATTCACATTATTGTGGTATTTAGCTACTAAAGTGCTAAATAACGATCTAGAAACTTCTTCATGCGAATTCAAAAGATACAAGGGAATTGGGGCTAAACAGCGCAAACTACGAAATAAATTCCTGTCACCAAATTAATTAACTCTGATAAACTTAATTTTAGTTTGAAACACTTTAATAACTGTAGCTTTCGACTTCCATATTTGTGTGTAATGTTTTTTTTTAATCTAAGAATATTAATGTCCCTACTAGTATTCAAATTATAAACATTTGGAACGCTAGTGGAACGCTTCAGTCCTTATAATTAACGAGCCTTTTGCTTAGTCTATAAGCTAAATGCACATAAATGTGGAACAGAATGATCAGTAATTACATAATAATTCAAGGAAGGAACGACGACGTAATACAATATATCTAGTTAAGAAATGTAATTGAACAAAGCTAATGCCAGAAGGAAGCGGTTCAGATGGAGTTCTGAGTCCACTTACTGCGCGCAATATGAATTACGTTTTAATTGAATTATTTATTAGAGATATTCCGTAGCTGCAATCCGTTAATCCAATAAGTTCTTAGGATATCAAATTGCATTCTGATTTGCTACGAGTTACAAGTCTTTCGTTATTATTTGTCGAGATATTGCGTTATTTGTAACGATGCAGAGACACTTTTGTGTCCTTGTAGATTCGATATTGCACTTGTTATACACACATTATGAAATGTACCGTTTGCCTTCAATATATGACTATTTGTTTCGAATGTCATTGCATAATTATAGCTCAACATCGTGTAGTTTTAATATTATTGTAAAACAACGATCTCCCATAAAACATGGCAGCATTACCTCCGTGTATGTCTAATGTATTTTTATTGTTGCACGAAATTTCAATTTTCCTCCTACGAAGTCGAACCTAGAAAGTTTTAACTTGCAGGCTAGAAAGTTAATAACCAATTTAAGAGTTTGAATAATGCCGATTGTTTATTTTCGTTTCTCTTCATTGTAGTCCGGGAGCAAGTGCTATAAAATATCACATCCGTGCGATTTTAATGGCACAATTGTGAGATATATTTTTTCTGTTTCTGTATACATTAGCTACAGCAAATTTAGATGTTGCCAAGTTAAAAACTCCGCAGGTCAATATGGTGACCATTTGAAAATGGCGGATAAGTTGTAGACAAAAATGTTTGTATCTCGGTGATTTTTCATCCGATTTAGACGATCTTTTTCTTAAATTGCAAGTTGCATTGGAATAAGGTTTTTAGTTATTACGCATATTACGCTATCTGTATTGGTTTTCCAGTTTTAAAAGAATAGTTTATTTTTACCCCCAAAAGTCTTTCTGTATTCGTCAACATATCTTGGTAACTCTTTATTTAAATTACAGGTATGTTTTAGAATATTTTTATTGCCACTAGGCTATACATTTTAATTTAAATATAGTATGTTTCGAGTTTTAAAGGGTACAATCTAATAGTGTATAAAGCAATAGTTCCTAATGTAACAAATACAAAGAAAGCAAAAATCAAATGTACAGTATGTTTTCAAGTTATAAATCATATATTCATTCATGTTCAAACGCCATTCCTCAGAATATTTCAGCGAGTATGCTGCACTGCTCACATACAACATAATGTGAGATACATTACTAAGAGGAGCTAAAACTTCCTCTCCATCACTGTCATCATCTGATAAGTCTTCAGTACATTTACTCAAAGATAATGCTAAAGCTGTTTGAGATAAACTGAGAGCAGGTTTAATGCCTGCTTCCTCTCCGACGACATAGTGTCTACTCTGCCACACACGAGCCATCTCTATGGGAATATGATCATCTGCTGCATCGATAATTCCGATAAAATTTCATTTCTTTGCACTGCTGATATACTTTTTGAGAATTTGTGCTGCATCGTAGAGACATCGCATCTTGATATCGACATCTTCATCACTACGTTGGTAAGCTGAATCAATACAACTGTCTCGGGATACCTTTAATGACATTAACTCTACCTCATTTCGACGAGATGATCGATATAACTCAATTTCACTTATGTTTTCAGATAACTGTTCTTTCTCCCGATATACAGAAACATTGAAAATAGTGTTTGTAGCTCGGATATTTCCATACGTTGTTTGGATGACAGCCATGTTGAGAGGGTCGTTTCTAAGAAAATCCCTTACGAGAATAATGAATCCGATTTCTGAGGCAGCTTCTTTAGTTGATAAATTTGGACAAGTTGAACCTGATGCTGTTCTTAACACATTACTTACATTCTTCGTATGGAAGGTGATGTCACACATCTATGGCAAGCCCATGTTCATGCTTGATGACTGTATTAATTGTTATCTGTAGTGTTTTGTTTCCATTTTTTTTATTTCATCACTAACATTTTCCTGGGATTGATCACATGATAGTTTTGTGAGAGGGCTTTCTCGGTTGTTACCTCCATTTCAAAACTGCACTCACTTTTACTGAATGGAACATACTAAAAACGTGTCAACTTGGAGGTGCTGGGTATATGTAATTCTAATGGTTCAGACAGAGACGATAGGTTCTGTTTTTCAAACTTTTGTTTTAAATGGTGAAGTTTGCTGCCGCTGGTGAAGACTTATTGGTAGCAACTCCTATGCCATGAAGCCTTTAGCCCAAGTAGCATGTCAGGTGTGATTCCTGTGAACCTTCCAATTGCAGCCACACACTGTTCGTCACAGTGCTGAGCGCGTTCTCTGATATAGTTCAGCACTTGTTCATGTGAGGTCGCATTTTCTACTACCTTTTCCCTGGTACTGGTTTCGCAAATTATGCACAAACTATAGTCTATGGATAACTTCGGAAATTCTAAAGAAAGTTTGTCTTGCTCCATCGTAATTTTCTGATTTTAAGTTCCGCTAGTTTGCAAGTCCAACGATGAACATATTCTGGTTGTATACATTTATCCACAATGTTGGGGATCAACAACTTTCTCCTTTTGGAAGCTCTCTCTTATTTTGCACTCCACTACTTAACAATTAGCTGCACTAAACTACACTTCACAACGCTTCACTTCCTTTGGAGTTTTTACTAGTTTACCTGCTAACTACATAGTGTGATTAGCGGCTGATGTCAGAGTTATGCCTTCAAAGTAGGCAATAGATGAGAAAGGGAATTATGGGAGTAGAGAATTAGGAGTTAGGCTAAGGGAAGTAATAATATTGGTAAAAATCCTTTATTGCTCAGCTATGATCTGGGCTATTATAAGTTTTTTCTTATAATCATTATTGTAGGTATTGGATCAAGTTATGAAATAAGAAATGGAGGTGAAGTGCAAATAAACGTCACAACACGTTGGCATAATTAAACGAATGATAGATTTCTTCTCACCTAGGGGCGCCACTAGGCATCAATGACAGGTGAACCCTACATACAAGATTGATGGGTACAGTGCACAAATGAAATTAACTGTGAAAAACAAAGGTGAAATGATAATGATCAGATTACTCGGGGTTGAGAGGTTTGACAGAGAAGAAAACGTACGAACCAGACTATGAACTTTGTAGTTGTACTTTGAAGATTTCTTTGGCAGCTACCTGACGTAAAATGGCTTCTCTTTGAAACGGGTAAAGGTTTTGAAAAGTGAGAGTGATGAATAAAATGACTTGGTCAATGGTTGGGAATGGGTGGATGTAGGTGTCCGAAGTCAAGATTGTATGTTCTGGAACTTTCAGGTGTGCTGCAAGAAAGCTGGAGTTGTTTGGATCAGGTTTGGGTCTACCTAGGTACTTATATGAAAATGTTGGGTGCTCTTGATTACATTGGCTACATTTGGGTGGACTAGAAAAGGTTGTTACAGGATTTTGTTTTAGGTTTTCCGAACAGTATCCACATTTAGGTTGGTTTCTTCATTGAGCTGTAGTGTATGTTCATTGTATGTGTGGCAACATTCACAACTGAGAGGCAGCGGCGGTTGAGTGCGTGAAAGTTCTACTCTGTATCTACTATTATAGATGTACGCTCTTCTTTGTAATACCGAGTCTATAGTTTGTTGATCTGTAGTGAGGACTCTAACCATGTAATTGCTGATGCCTTCTTGTGTCTTGATCCTGAGAAATGTTGTTATCGTGTGTCCTTCTGCCTGTAATTCAGTTTCTATTTCTTTATCGGTGGTGTCAGGGTCAAAGCCTCTAATTACTACAGATAATTGTAGAGCTCGTCTAGGTGGTGGTTCCATTCGGATTGTTCTAGATTATAAAGGTGTAAGTTGAGCGTCATTACCGAAGATAATAAAGCTATACTAGTTTCTATTGTGGTAGCTAGTGTATTGTCAGGCGATGTGATGATCATTCCGTTTCATGTCTGTATGATCTGATGAATGGCTTCTCGTGGAACATATTTCATTAATCGTTGGAATAGATGGCTTAGCATTTGAAACCTAGTGTCAAATTTGGTCAGAAGAAAAGAATGAAGAAGTGCTTTTGAAGTTGCTAGCTATTCATCGTAGTCGGAAGATGTGATGTTCATTACCTGTTCTTGATCGAAATTTGAAGCAATGAGCTTATGTGATCTTTCACTTGGTGGTGACTTGCTGTTGCCTGAATGACGTGACGGTGGTGAGCGTGATCATGAGCTAATTTGTGACAGTTGATCGGTGCTACACTTATGTTTAGGTATTGAGCCTAGTGAAGTTGATTTTTTCTGTGGATGAGGTTTGCATGATAACATTTGGTAACTGATGTTTTCCTGGCTTTGGAGGTTTTGGCATAATCACGTGCTGCAGGAGAAATTAAGATGACGATGATCAGTCTCTGTGCAATGCCTGCAAGAATCACAAACTTACTTGCACTCTCCGACACTGAGATATGCCATCAATTCTATTGTGTTCACACACGTATTATTCTCGTTGATCCGTATACAACATCAGATCCTCGGAAATACATTAATTCCCACAAATAAGCTAGATTTGAGTGTGAAACTAGAGTTCTTTGTATCACTCAATCAATGACTAGTCTTAAGTCACTACAGTATCAATGATTTAGGAACCGTTGATCTACAAAGATAATGAATATGAATTAACCTAAATATGACTATACCTACTAAGATAGGTTTAATACTTTAATACATCTTTAAACAATAAAAACCAATATAATGTAAATGTTCGTTATTATATTTTACATCATCAGAGCACGTTACATAACGCCATCTATTGTCCAAATTTTGGGAGGTAAAAATAATGTTTATATTTAAAACTGGAAAACCACTACAGATAGCGTAACATGTGTAATAACTAAACATCTTATTCCTATGTAGATTTGCAATTTAAAAAGGATGGTCTAAATCGGATGAAAAATAACCGAGAGACGAACTTTTGTATGCATTTTTTTTTTCATTTGGCAACATGTAAATTTGTCATAGCTAATGTATGCCAAAACAGTGAAAAAATATTCCTCACAATTATACAATCAAAATCCCTCGGATGACCGCTTACTTCCGCACTATTGTTGAAATCGCTTCATTTTCTCTTTTAGCTAGCCGCGTAAGATTTTGGGAATTTGCATAGGGGAGATGGGCTATGGGCTATTACTTTACTCTTACCACTTTGTTTATTTATTCATCTATTATTCATATAGGACATTATCAGCTTTGCTCATAATCATATTGTAGGTGGTATTAAATCATAATAATTGGCATTGAAGGTGAGATGCAGTTATACATCACAGCACATTGGAAACAATAAAGACGATTGCGGGTGAATCTTCTTATTCAGGGGCTGCTCTGAACGTTGATGGAAACAGGTGGAGCCTTGTTAGTACATTGATGATTAATAGGCAATAAATGATCGGGCTACGTGGTTATGAGTTTCTGGTAAATGATATGCTGAGATGTATGCCCAATCTGGATGATTTGGTGGCAATGTATAGTGATATGACGTGAATAGTAGTGATAAAGGTGTTTGAATGTATGTAGTGCGCCTTCGATTTGTTTCGTGGTTCTCAATAATATCGTGAAGTAGTACGCGTAGATGGTTGTTTTCATATCGTTGGCTTATGTACATGGTGCGGCAAAATTACCGCCCTTTAAACCGGGCAGTGTTGTGCAAAGAATATACAAACCTTATTGATTATGTTTAATTGGTTATGATGAATCAATTATAGTATCGTTGTAATTACTAATCCTTACATTTCTTTAAATATTCATTGAGGTAAAATGGAGCATTGTCTAACAAAAGAACAACAGGTGTGAGAGGTTAAACTGTATTATGAAATTGCTGCCCAAAGAGTTACACCTGGTACATATACATCTTTCTCTAGAATAACACGGGGGGTTACTATCACTCCAATACGCACAATTGTGATATGGCCTTTTAGTTTAAATATAACTTCATCAGACAACCATAATTTGTTTGGGGAGGAGTTTTATTCCTCTCTATTTTTTAAATCACAGAATTCTACCCTCCTATCCGTATTTCACTCCTGCAAGGACTGTAACACACGTGGAATGTATGGCCTTATGTTCAACCATATTTTCAGCCTACGAACACTTCTGGGACTTATACTCATTTCTAGTGATAGACGCCTAGATGAATTATATTGCAACAATTCCCGTAACTCGGCTGCTCTTTTAGCACTTGTAGATAATGGTCACCCTGTTCTTGAATCACACACACTTCGTACTCTCAAAATTTTCTGAAATGACTTGCTATGGTACGGCTCTGCACCTGCTGAATATCTTATTATTCTGTCAAGAACCGAGTGGTTAGAGCTCCAGTGCGTTCATTTCCTTATTACAGTTCAACCAATTGCACTCGTTGTTCTTTTGTTACACAATGCAGTATTTTACCTCAAGGAATCTAAAAGTGTGTATATAAGGAACAGTAATTACGACGATAGAATAATAATATTATTAATAATGAATGAAGAAGTAATCAATAAAGCTTTGTATACTCTTTGCACAACACTACCCCGAAAAAGGCGTTACTTTCGCCGCACCCTTTATTTCAGATCTATGTTTCTAGGTGGAGTACCAGGTGTGGAAAGGTGATGCGTTCATAACGTTCGTTTGTTGGACAGGGTAGGTTGATGCGCTAGGCGATTCTGAGAGCTTGTCGTTCGAGTATTTGGAGCATTTGATATATTTTGGGGTTAGCCGATATCCATGCGGTATGTACAGTATTTATGACGGTTGATGATTTTAGTACCCAGCTTCTGCCAGTAAGGCTTTTTGGAAGATTTAGTCGGTTGGTAGCTTTAGTGATGATCTTTTGTAGATAGGGTCGCCATGTGAGATGATGGTAGAAAATCATGCCAATGTATGTGACTTGATTAGAGAGACGGATAATTTCGTGAAGTACTTGAATGTTGAGTTGTTGTGGATTTCCTCGAACTTGGGATCGTCGCTTTGAGGAAATGAAAACGATTGCCTGTGTCTTACGAGAATTGATGATGAGTCCCCACTTAACTGCACAAGGATGTGAAACTATTAATGGCTTCGTTTAGTGTGCGATCAATTTGCTGTGTGAAATCTCTATAACCCTCCCAGTTAGCTTGGTCAACATGAAGAACTGTTTGAGGTGGTTGATAAATTGTGTTTTTGGTGTGTTTTATGTGTTTGTTCCATGAGTTTTATGGGCGCATCATCACTTACTTACAAGTAGATCTAAGACGTCAATAGTGTTGCGATTTGTGATGACGATATCTGGGGTGGTGTTCCTGATAGGTCGGGTTGGTTTTGGATTTTGGATGATGGTGCCTGTTGTTTGAAGTTCAATTAAGTCAATAATAAAGTTAGCTTTCCCTTGAGCTGAGCGATTATGAATATTGACGTCTGCCATAATAATGTAATGGCGAAAATTGACGGTAATATGTATGCGAAAATCGATGTGGGTATATTATGCCCTGGTCGTAAATAGATAGTTGCAATAGTGATACATATGGGTTTATAGTAGATGGTAGTTATGAGATGTTCCTGGATGTTGGGGATGTTTGTAGTATGTTGTCGAT
>JAGDQP010039449.1:6799-17731 GCA_022664845.1 Lepisma saccharinum | reverse complement strand
AACTTAAACAAATGCTAATAAAAACTACTACAATTACAGACACACTATAAATAAAGATTTCAAACAAATCACCAACGTTTTCTGTTTATTACGATACTTTTATCGCTTTTAGGCAACTTGTGTTCTAGATAGAGTAAGAATAGAATGTGGGAAGGTAATCATCCAGGGTCTAGGTTGAAGGTACCATCCCGACATTGCTGGGCGTATCTCAGGAAAATCCCCAGGAAGGCCTCTGTTAGGATGGGCAGTCGCTTGGATCGTTCTCAGGACAGTCCTATTGCTAAGCCAATGCTCTACTTAGAGCGTCAAACATTCTTTCTTATTAAATGTTATTTATATTCTGTTGTTTTACTGTTTCTGTCTTAAAAATTTTGGGAAAGTACTTTGATATATCCGATAATGTTTCTGAGACGTGTCAGCATTTACAGCTATCGGCAGAAATTCTGGAAAAGCACCTAGTAATAATGCTAATCAGGTGTTCGTTGTCTCCACCTTGATCACTTATTTTCGTAGAAATGGGAAATATTGTTAATGACTGGATATTCTGATCCGCTATTGATAAATAGAAAAGTTATTAAAACGTAAGTCTTGGGAATAATTTAGTTTCTGTCTTCGGATTTCGGATAATGCATTTCTGATATTCCCGGCTATTTAGATCTACTGTTTCCTTGTGGTTGGCAGCGTGATCCAGTCAGTAAGAGGATCAAGTTCTAACTAGACTATCAGTTTACAAATCTTGCATCAAGCTTCTATTTTTTGTAATGCGTTAATGCGTCTCACTATGAATTAGGCCGACGCTAAAACCTTTCTTCAGTACTCCCATGCCTGGAGCTATAAGGTGCAGAGCTAATCCCGGGTCACTTTTGAAGACCCGGTAAAAACCCTGACCTGGTTTTGGCCGAAGCGACCCGACCTGTCTGACCCAGTGACCCTATATTCACCCAAATGACCAGACTTCCCCGATGATAGAATTTTGACTATCACGTCACTCCACACTACTACTTCAGTCGGCGTTTCCTGAGAAACTGAATCATGTTGAAGTTCTATTAGTCAAGTTACTGAAACTTTCCAAGTAGCTAGGTTTTTCCAGGAATGTTTCGAAATTTTTCTTACAGTTTTAAACTTACGTTAGTATATGTGTGAACATAAACAACTGTGTGTTAATTTTTTTAAGGGTATTGAGCATTCCAGTTAGCTTCTACACGTTGTAAGGAAAATGCACAAACCTGTTTTACTGACCTGCAGGCTAAAAGAATAATAAAATTACAAAACAACGTGAATATATATTATATCAGTAATATAGTAACCTTTCCTTTGTTCTTTGCTAGTTATACAAATTTTATGTTGAAATATTTATCTTAGTTTCTTTTCTCTTCTACACTATGTTCAAAACAACAAAATATAAATTGCATTATTTTATTAACAAAACTAGCTGCTCAAAAGAAGCCACAAGATAATAAGAATTTTCAATAACTTAACATATAAAACCCTTATCTTGAAGAAACAAAGAGGAAAATTAAGTAGCAATGGGGTTACAATAAGAAAGTCAATAATCTAATCGTACACTTATCATTACCAGAATTATTTAACATCCAAAGTGAGTCAACTACCGACAAGGTGGAACACTCAGTTGCATGCTCGCTTTGTAATTTAAAAAAAAAAATCAGGGTTCTATTCCCAGTGCAGACTATCCTGTTTGAGGTTTTTCCATCGGTCACACCAGGCAAATCTTAAGATTGGATCTTGGGGTTTCTCAGGGTTTTCCCTTAGTCACATCAGGTCTTAATATGGTGGACATAAACTGGACAAACACCGTTCGCGTGGATTTTCTCAGGGTTCCCCCATTTCCTGCCACTCCCTCATCGTTATTTATTCTGCCTGAACCAAAAGTTACCTAAAGGCCTTAAACAAAATTCCAAAGATAATACCGAAGTGGAACCTTCAAAATAGGCCCTTCTCGTCTTCCTTCTCACATCCTTTTAATATACCCTATCCTGGCCCGAGACAAAAATGCCTAAAAGTCATAAATAAAATTTAATTCCATTTCAAAAGAAAGATTCTTTCTTTTCGTAGCCCATCATTTGACTTTGCCCATTTTAAACGTTTTCTGGTTGGTGCTACCATCTATCGGTAAGAAGAGGCACTTCTTGAAGCTTTGAACAAATCTTGGATCTTGGGATATATTTAAATATAATGTAAGAACTCAGCAGTAAATAGCAGTTTAAAATTTATATCCAACAAAATTGTCAATGTAAAATGCAATTTTAACGATATTTCTAAAAATGTGGCTGTCTTTTTTTGTATATAAAAAATTAGATCAGTGTATCGACCAGTCTTGAATTTAAGGAAAGAATGTCAAATTTGATAGGTTTACAAGATTTCTATACGTTGCAACCTGATCCTCACACTGGGTTCTCAACTTCGTCCTCTAATAATTATTCCTTACGTCTTATCTTTGCCTTGCCTCTAGCTCCTCAATCCTCACTTCTAACACACCTCTTCATTTACATGTAACATAAAATTATATACAGCAGATTTGAACAATACTACGTAAGTACAAGGATAGGTGTATTAGGAATGAAAGTTGGACAATTGTAATAGAAAGGAAATATGCGTATCTTACAAGGGAAGTCGGGGAAGTGGTACACGGGGATCTGCATGTGTTATATATCGTTGGAAAGGTCACACCGAGTACACGTTACATGTGAAATATCTCGCTTGAATGGGGCCTGTAGGGGGCGTAGTGACCATTTGAAGATCCGAACAATACACGCCCCGAAACACCAGAAAACGTGCACAAAATAGGAAGCTGTGTTTCAATGTTTATATGGTATATATAGGTCGCTGAGCACGAATCTGACATCACATTTGTAAAATTCAAAATGGCGGATCCAATATGGCGGACAAAAATTGCAAAAAAAAAAGATGTACATAACGGACATATGTGATGATTACACATGTATTAGAAGAATACGTATAGTACATAACGGGGCAAGTAGGGGCAGCTGATTCGTGATAATAAAGAGGGAGTTTGTTGTAGTATACAGCAGAGATTTCAGCTACAAAATGACGTTTGTCCACGTATAGTAGTGTTTCGAACGCCATGGCAACGGCAGTGAAAAAGTGCGCGTTTTGGATTATAAAATGCGTTATGCTTCCACAACTGTCTTTCTGGTATCACATAATGCCGTTTACACTTTGAACCCACCTAGGTATGCACTGCTGTGCGTTACAGGCGTGTAAGAGGATGAGGGAAACTGTATGACGACTAATGATAATGGTAGAGGTCAAAGAAACAGGTGTAACACAGGCTTTCACGACAAGATACATAAGAAAATGCAATGCAGGATTCTTTCTGCTTGCAGTTCTGGCAAATGGGCTCGTCGAAAGAAAACTTTATGGCCTTTATACTTTGAAAGCGTGTACATCAAAACTCGCTTTGTACCAGGCGTACCTAAACAAGGGCCGATACAGTGTCGATTGAAATTGGTTCAAAATGAGGCTATGAATTTTCAAGATATTGTAACGCCTGTGTAGCAGTGCTTCGTTTCCTGTAAGGAAGGCATGTTCAGTGAACCGTTTCATAAAATCTATCCACTGATGGAAGCAAAACACATCCAGTGGTTGCATGAAAGCAGTGGAACCTGGTGGAAGGATTTTTAATGTAATCGCAACACTGTCATCTTGGTAGAGTGTCTTTGACTTTTGAGCATTCCAGGCATCGGCAATCACAACAGCCTTCTTTGCTGGAAACTTCTCTACGTTAGGACTGAGGACACTACGGAAGAAATTGCCCACCAGTTCCTTATTTAACTTGCCGGATTGCGAGCATCGAATGACAAGGTTCTGGTAATTGGGAAGTAATGGATCCGCCAGTTTGAGTTTTGCAATGTTGGTATCAGACTCATAATTAGCGACGTCGAATATCTCTATATGGCCAATTTCAGATCCATAGCTTGTTTTTTTGTTTTGCTTTTGTAATTTGTGTCCGCCATTTTGAATTCTACAAATATGATGTCAGATTCGTACTCAGCCACCTTTTAAATCTATATATACCAAGTCTCATACACATTGAAACACAGCTTCCTGTTTTGTCCACGTTTTATGGTGTTTCGTGGCGTGCATCTTCAAATGATCACCACGCCCCCCTACAGGCCCCATTCAAGCGAGATATTTCACATGTAACGTGTACTCGGTGTGACCTTTCCAACGATATACAACACATGCAGATCTCCGCGTACCACTTCCCCGACTTCCCTTGTTAGTATCAAATGATTTCATAAACGATGATCTTTTCGTACTAATTTTCCGATATGCCTCATTAATTCTAAACACTTCTGTTTCACAGTAAACTCCTATACGCAAAATCGGAAGAACGGAAATTTTCTCCCTCTGTTATTTTCGAGAAAGTGTTCATAAAAACTATTGAGTTCCAATTAAAAAAAGAGTGGTTTTCAACGAAACGCTCCCGATTAGGATGGAAAATTTTATATTTTTAGATGGGATTCCGATGTTTATGGATGTAATTTATTCTTCCAATTTGAAAAGACGATTTATCTTCTTTTTAAGTGGTTCACAATGCTTCATGGGATTTGTTTTTGCCATTTGTTGCCGCAAAAGGTATCACATTACGAAACACTACTGAGAAGATATTCTAGTTTAGTTAAAAATTACAACTGAAGAGCTGATAACTTTTCTCAGTGATAAAAATATATCCTTCTGAAGGCGTCTCTCGCAGTGACTGGCTAGGATAGGAGATAAGGCGTTGAATCGCTGGGTCGGAAGATAGCTGGTTCAAATTCCACCGACGTCAAGTTTTCTACTCTTTTTCATTCATAAGGACGTTACTTTTCTTTGTAACTACTTGTAAATAAATGACTTCTTGACTCTACATTTTGGACATTTTATTACATCGTTTTCATATTCAAAAGATGAAAAATTTATCTGACTAAATGCAAAATCACCTAAAATTGATTGCAATCGCAGTGTAAAGAACTACCATAGATCTCATCTTTCTTTTCGGGTGGAAATTTCTAATATTTCCTCCAATGAAAATTCTCTCTCTAAAAGAGTATTCTCTCTTTTCGCTCTTGTAAAATGAAATATTCTGCTCAATTTGAGTAGAATTCTGCTCTTTCGAATTTAGTGCTTGCTTAATAAAAGAATTTTGAAATTTTTTATGAAATTTTAAAAGAAGGATGTTTTCAATTCGCTGTATGTTCGTGTTCTTTTTTGACATGCTACCTTCATACAATTTGCTTTACATCTTAATTAATATTAAATAAATGTATAATCGGTATGAATATACCTAACAACAATATATAACTATTGCATAGAGTCATCGGGGGTGAAATGCCCACTTTTTTAATATATAATTTTTTTATGACTATGAATGGAAATCTACAGGGAAAAGGAGCATATCAAATGCGAGGTACATCTTTCAGTCTTTCTGCCTGGACGCTGGATTATATAGTATTATACACTGTAGGAGATACACTGATGTTTGTAAAGTAAGAGCGATATGGGCATAGAGGGGTAAAACGCCCATCGTCGTGGGGTAATATACCCATGCACACCAACACTATACTAAACATGGTGGAAGGTCATAGCAATGGAAATTATGTTACGACAGAACTAGTCATACTACAAGAAATTATATTACGTTACAAGTCACAAAAACTAGCCTATAAAGCATGAAGCTCCTACTACTTCCTTACCATTGACAGGCTTGGACAATTCAGAATAGAAAAATACTAGTGTTGCCGACGAGACGAAATTCAGGCTATCTCGTCTCGGTAATAACTTGTCTAGAGGGTGTCTCGTCTCGAAAAGATGTATATTTGCATTACGAGAGCTCTGTCTCGTGTCGTTTTCTATAGCCATTTTCTCTCTCATTTCGTCTCGTGGCAACACTAAAGAATACATATTAACTGAAAATACGAAATGGAAAAGTTTCTTTAGCTTCATTCTAATGGTGAGATATAAGTATGTTTTGCACAACAAAATATTAATAACATTAAACAGTCTTATGAAAATATTAAACTAACTGAAAATTAATATATATATATATATATATATATATATATATATATATATATATGAAAAATAAAAAATCATGCAACTAAAATAACAAATTATTAATAGCTCTACCGAACTAGCCATGATTAAAACATGGAAGATAATAAAAATAATATAAAAAGGACCGTAACATAATTTGGCGCCCAGCTGTTGGGCTTGTTTGCATTGAAGTATAATTTTAAAGATGATTAATACGTATGTTTCGTTGAGTTTTAAGTTGCAAGATATTCATATTCATTGAAAATGAATCAGAACAAGGTTCAGGATATGAGTAATAAGAATACTCCAAACGATCACGAGAACTCAGGCATAGTAAACTCTAAACGTTCAAGACGAGTTAAAAAGTTGCAACGTAAATCTCTGGTTTCCAAGGTTCCAGATAAAGTTACTCCGAATAGGTTACCAGATGAGGAAATCAATTCAGATAACAATGATAGGCAAATGCTAGATGTATGCACAGAATTACGTAAAGAATTGCATTCATTGTCTCAAGGGCAAAGATTGATTGATGAAAATCGTATCAAAATAATGGCTGTGATGCTAACCGCCAGGAGACTATAGATGCACAGCATTTGTTGTTCTCTGGGCAGGAAATCATAATTAAAACAAACCTCTATGAGGTTGCAAAACTTATTCGAGAAATTGAGGAACTTTCTTCATACTAATACAGTCAAAATAGTCTACTTTGCTTATAGATTGCTGCATGAGGATCACGAACGTAGATAAAATGCGGGAAGAACAGAGCAAGGAAAATGCAGTTTTACATAAACGAATGTCTCAATTAGAAGCCGAACTTAATGGGTTGAAAAGTAAGAGTAGTTTGTCTAATTCTCGTTGTATGGTGAAAGACAGAATAAATACTCTTAGATCGGAAAGACATAGGTTAATTGGAGACCGAAATTTGCT
The DNA here is from genome assembly GCA_022664845.1 of Lepisma saccharinum. Lineage (NCBI taxonomy): Eukaryota > Metazoa > Arthropoda > Insecta > Zygentoma > Lepismatidae > Lepisma > Lepisma saccharinum. Next base: position 10,747 of record JAGDQP010039449.1, on the reverse strand, counting down.
CAAAGTGTATCAACATACATTACAGGATGCTAATGTATCTCCATATTTCTCAGATGAGAGTGTTTCATCACGAGGTAATGATCCTTTTTTCAGTAAGAAGCGATTTATTGAAAGCTTGATGCTAAGATTAAATAAGCCTTCCCTACTAGAAATCCTTCACCACGAGATTTCGATGATTTGCTTAAATGGAGTGGAGATATTTCGCAGGTGAGTCCTACCGTTTACCTTGAAAGACTGACTACCTACTTATCTTGTATGGGTTTGAGTAATATAGAGTTAATGGCTACTCTTAAAAGAGCAATGATAGGACCGGCACAGAAATTATTCGGATTTTTGCTCGATATTTATGGGAGTGCACAGAAAGTAAAAATCAGGAAAAAAGAGTTAAAAAGCAGATAATTGATTGGCAACAAGTTGGTAAATATGGTGACAAGATGCAGAAATTTATAACTAACTTTACAACTAAGTTTATAACTATAGACGAAAACATCTCTGCTCAGGAACTATATAAAATTATTGTAAATATGTTGCCAGGACGACTTCAAAGAGATCTGCTCTTTTACAATTGTTGTACCCTGGAAGAATTACTTGCTAGTGTTGAAAGGTATGATAATTGTTTGTCAGATAGAAAAGATAATGATCGTTATGCTGAAGGTAAACAAAAGCCTATTGATAGCAAACATTTTTTTTTTCAAATAATCCGTACAATGCTATGGGTAATTTGAACCGGAACCGTAATGATCCTAACAAACCTCGGTATGATAATCGTAATTATAATAACTATAGAAGAACTGAAAATAGAAATAGACAAGTAAATGTCAATGTTAATGCGCAATCCGTAGATAATACTAGAGCACGTGAAACTAATCATGTTTTGTAGAGGAAAGTGATGATGATGGAAATCCAACATGAAGCGCTCTATCACGTGATTACCTCAACCTAAGAATGGTAATACAACCTATGATATGAGAGATGAAATTCAAAGAAATAGAAATGTAGATAATGGACAGCCGATTATGGCAACGAGCTATAGACATTATATTGAACAACATCGTATATGTACAGCATTTCAAGCTCTGGCTGAGGAAAAAAATAATAAACTTTCCAAGACTTTCCAAGTAGACATTGCTGGTATTGATGCGACAGCGATAATAAATACAGGTGCGACATGTTCAATAATGAACTTTGATTTCTTCAAGAAGATTAAAGAAAAGTATCCATCAGCACAAATAAACAATACTGGAACAGAATATATATCGGTGGAAACTGTAGATGGTTCGAAAATTAAGTCTATCAAGGGAAAGTTAGATGTCACGATAAATATTGGAAGTAAACATACGATATCTATCAATACTTTCATTATTAATAAATGTCCATATAATATAATATTGGGGCAAGACTTTATCAATTATTTTGATGTAATGGCCATAAGTAATAAATACAATACCATTGAACTGAAGAGGGGAGATATATATCGCATATTTTGGCTTCCGAAACTTTACAAGTGCCAAAACTCGTATTTTGTTATGTGAATCTGTGCATAGATTAGATGTCTCTGCACGGGCCGTGAATTTGTAATATGAGGCCCGACCGGAGCCCGAAATATGTTTTAGCCTTTAGACCCGATCCCGTGTGATAATCAAATGAGCCTGAAATAAACCCGAATTACAAAAACTTAATAATTAATGCAAAATCGTATTTTTATTTACAATAATTAGAGGTTTAATTTTGCGGTTTAAAAGCTTGCATGATTCAGAGACAACAACGAAATAAAGGTTATTCTTTACACTTACTAACTAGATGAATTCTCTAAAAAAAAAAAACAATGTTCATTTATATAAATTCTCATGAAATGGAAATATTTACGTGTATTCAATTGGCTCAGACTCAGCCCTGGAGCTCAATCATTCTTTAGTGGTACATTAACAAACGATATGAATACTCTAAATATTTAGAACAAAATGTCCATTTGTGCAAATTCTTGTTCCGAATGCTTTTGTTCTTTTAATTCAGTGTAAGAAACAGTACTCTCACAGACAAGCTAAGCATCTTTTCTTCTGTTATTTTTAGATTTTCTCTCCACTACACCGTTAGTTTTTCTCTCCATTGCACAGTGATAATCAGATTTTTAGTGTGGGCGTCTCCTGTTTTACCGAAGTTACAAATTTAGATGTGCTTTAAAAGTTCTCCCGAAAGAACGGTCTGGTAAATATCGTTGTACAGTATATTTACAAAGTTGGGCTCGAAAAGACCCGAGAAATGTCATTGTATATTTAAACAATTACGACACGAGTCCGAAGTGATCTATGTTTCGTAGGCCCGAGCCCGTGCATACCTCTAGCATGGATAGCAACATTTGGCAACTAAGAAAACTTTCGTCATCATAATAATTACGAGTTAGAGATGAATTGCCAAGGTTTGCCATTGTTGTTGACCCATTCCAGAATTTGCTTTGATGTACTACAGGCAACGTTGACTGGATATACAGTGAATGTGAAAGTAAAGTAGTGAGGCGAATTTGAATTTAATTATGGCCTATAGGCATCTCAGACACAGGCCAAGATAGGGTAGGGGAGAGGATGTTGGTAGATAGTCGGCCAGAGCCTGTTCTGTAGGTACCATCCCGGCATTTCCCTGGTGTGACTGAGGAAACTAAAGTAGTGAGACGAATCCATGGGAAATATGCAGAACAAGTATTAGATTAAATCGTTTCTTTTTACAAATTTAATCTTTTCTTCGCGTTGGCGAACGAAGAGTCTGAAATTGCAGTCAAATAGTAGAAGGGGCTCGCCATTATAGCATTAGTATTCTCCTCAACTTCTTTCTGAAGGATGACGAACAGTGCCAAAGCGTCGGATCCCTGGCCCCCCTGAGACAGGGCTTCGGTTCCCGCCCAGATCATTTTTATCCTTCTTTAAAAGAACTTCACTTTTTATTTGTACTTATAAACAATTGCTCCCTTTCTGCTTATTTATGCCTATTCAACATTTTACAGAATTCATGACAATAGGTTCGGTAAGAAAGTCAGGTTAGATTTTTGCATTATATACGAGGTATCATGTTTAACACAAAAAGCTTACTTCCTGTGGTAATTCACTTCCTGTGCTGACATCATTTCCCTGATTCTTTACAATGGCGACCTACTTGTCTGGGATTTAGTCCACGTGGAGCCATCTACTGGAATACGCTTTGGGTATTATCTAAACTTTCTAACACAAAATTGCTTTTAAAATGAATTTCATTTTTCAGACAAACTAAGCATAAGATAAAATGACTTGTATGGGTGATAACAGTACTATGGCCTACGCCTGTCCCCATTCAGGCAAACGTAAATGTCTCAAAAGTTAAGGTCACGATAGTTGTCGCTGAGATCCTAATCAAACATATTGCATCTGATAGAGGATGGTGAGATATGGAGAATATCAAACTTTAAGGTGCGTTGGACAAGGGAGACGGAGCTAGTGGGGACGAAACCTCGAAATTCACAGAAGTTAAATAAAGAATCTATCCACAGTATTTCAGAATAAAGGACGGAACTTTCTGGAGGTGATTTCTGACATCGAAACAAGTAAAAAAAAGGTTCTTTAAACATAGGTGAAATATCGCTTAGTTTTGGAGATACAGCGTTTCCAACTTTGAGTCCAAAATTGACGCCTAGTAATGGGAGGAGATGAAAATTCCGTTTCCAGAAATTTGTTTTTAGCAACATGGTGAACATCAGGAGTGAAAACACGATGTCATCAGTTTGTCAATGTTGCCAACTAGGTATAAAGTTTAATTTTTCAAATGGAAGTACGTCCTGTTATTGGATATTTTACATCGTCTAGTGATGATAACATACTTAAAGCATAAACCGTAGTGTTACAAACTACGGATAAGACAGAGAGATTTTCGCGGTCTTATACAAACTACAGGTCAGTCCATCTGAAATCGTTCAGCTTGGTTAAC
>JAGDQP010039448.1:0-10598 GCA_022664845.1 Lepisma saccharinum | reverse complement strand
CAAAATGAAGTCAAGCGTCACAGCTTAGTCCCGCCCAGTTAGTCCACTTACTTCAATCAAAAAAAAACATTGTTTTCGGCTAACAAAGATGGCAACAAGCTCTCTAATTGTTCGCTAACCAATTAGGTACGTCGCCTTGGTCTATCCTCAGTTGTTATTAGCTTCATTCTTTCTATGCGTATAATAGCTACAAGAAAATCCTCTATTACCTTGCTGTAATAGTGGTAGGGACAGATAAATGTTCTTGAGATGTGGTTGATCTGAAAAGAGGACCACGTGCTTTGACCACGGAAATGAATGTGCTTTGTCCATCTTCTTGACTTGACAGGAGAACCTTTTAAAATTCCATAATTAGCATTCCGTCTAGCACATAAAATAAATATTTGCTTGTAGTAGCATTTCGTTCATGCATGGTAGCTTGTTTAAAGTGCCCTTCAGATAGCTAACAGATTCCACTCTTATCTCAATTTGACCAAAAGTAGATCAAGCACGTTCTTTTCTGGTGCTCTTCAAATAAGTTTCGATCAATTGGAATTTTCAAAAAACTTCTTTACCCACTCGCAACTGATGTTGACAATGTCCCTAGAGTTCATAGAGACACAAAAGTATTGGGAAATGTATCAATAGGAATATGGCCGCGTCCTAACGGCATCCTTTGTCTCCTATTTCCTTTCCTACCGGAAGTTCAGCCATCTTAAGGACTGTCCATGTTAGCTATTCTCCTTTCCTTGTGTACTTTTTTGTCTCCTTTGGCGAAGGATTTATCAGCACTTCTCCAGGAGAGCTTTTAGAAGGCAACACAGATGGTAGGGGTGCAGGGATCTATTTATAAGGGGAGTCCGGACCCTAGCTCCAAAAAATTCAGAGTGTTATGTAGAATTAGTATTACTTTAGTTGCCATTAGATTTATTTAATATCCAGGAACATCTTTGCCCCTCCAAAGCCATTAGACTTCTCCCAAAACCAACTTCTGGATACGTGCCTGATACGGTGAGTTCTTGGTACAGTTCTAAGCCTTCGATATCACATATTTTTCCACGAGTCAACATTTACATGCATTTTTCGAAACTTTTCTTCGTATCGCAATTCTTATATTCGTGCATATCATACAGAAAGCTAAAATTTTAACTGTTTTTCACATGTTCAGAACGGTCCGTTAGTGAGGCGATAGCTATGTCTAGAACTACCTAAGAAGCCAATTTAAATATCTGTTTTCCTCTTGAAGCAACGAGTTCATCTTCTCTTTCAGAGGAAAATTTTCATTTTCTCGAACTAGTTTTTTTCTTATTATTTAAACTATGCACTTATTCTAGTTTGGAAGCCAATTCTTGCGCATCAGTTATCACACTGTTCGCACTTACATCTAATTTTAAATTTTGGAGTATATTTCTAGCACGGCCGGCTCGAGGGGTTTCCGAACTGTTCCCACGAAACAGAAAATAAATTTTGAAGCTCGTAAACATTTTGACAATTCATGTTACAGTGTCTACACTTAAAGCATATAAATACCTTTAGTGTATTTTGAGACATAGTGCCCGAACAGTGGTTTAGTGGGGGGGGGGAGTACTGAGGAGCTTGATTATCGACTAGTTTGTTATAGAGCATGATTATGGTAAGTGCCGTGTACATTAATGTGTATGCACCTTTGTACTAAAGCAATGAGAGCATTAATGCCACTCCTACGACAGGAATAACCAATCGTACTTGTCACCAAGCCAAAAACCAAATTTGATTATTCAAAGCTCACATTTCATCTGGTTTATTACCCTAGGATCATGGATAGATAATAGACGCCAGAAGAACATAAGTCTGCAGTCTACAAATTTGATTATTATTTTGTCTCAACATTTGCCGAAACACCTTAAATTGTTCTGACTTTTTACTAGGTAATAGCACCGACAGAAGTACCCCTGTGGTGTAAGGCTACCAGATGTTCCGATTTAGATTTTAATGTTTTTAGATACTACCTACATAAGAAAAAATATCTTGGAAAGTAAATAACAAATTAAGCACCACAAAGAGAAAGCGCGCTTTTTGGGATTTAGAAAATGTACCGGAGCGGCACCCTGGCTCCGCTACACCCCTGATCTCAACCTTTTCCATTCATACCAGTATATTGGATTATCTTAATACAATAAATTAGTATCTGCTTCTGATTTCTGTTTCGGAATTTATTTACTGTTCCAGCGTACTTCGATTCTCTTTCACTGTAAAAAGAGAAGCCTTGGTAAATCCAAATATACTTGCATTGCTAAATTGTATTGTTAATTTTTATAGTTATCCTAACCATAATTGTGCTACGGTAACGATACTCTTATGCTAAGTATATCTCGTATTGTCGTATAGTTGGGATTCCTAAACAAGTATAGTTAAATTTTATATTGCTGGGGAAATCATAATCGTCGTTGTATGGTTAATCAACCATATCGTTTAATGAACAAAAAAAAATGATAATGTATTTATTGCTGTTTGAATCATACCGTATGGTTGTTAGATGGGCATGCGCAGAAAAGGACAAAAGTGTAGTTAATATTACAATATTTTTATTTTCTGGGACTCTGTGTGATTGGAAGCCAAATTGTTTGTTCGAATCGAGAAAAAATAGAAAAATGTAGTTAAGGATGACGAAGAATTTGTTATGGCCTCATGTTAGATTATGACACGAGTATTTTTGTTATGATTACGCAGAATAAATGTATTGTACAATTTTACGTAATGTGAAGTAATTGCGCAATCTGTAGTGATGTTGTGCTCATGTGATTAAACGGTGCTCAAGAGATGGCACTGTAATAGGTACCATTTCTAAACGCCAGACAACAAGAATAGTGATAATTCTGGAATCCGAAATTGTAATCAACGATTACTGCTAATGATTTATTCGTATGACATTATCCTCGAGTGTAATGGAAGAAGTTTAAGTCATACTGTACTGTACTAAAGTTTATACCCCCAAAGTGTATAATGTAATAGTCGTATACTAATAGTGAAACCAAACTATGCCGATCGAGCTTCGTGATGTGATGACAAGTTGGTACTAAAGTTAAGTCTTAATTTAATTAATAATAAAGAAAAGACTTAATCAATTGCTTGCACGTGCGCAGGCATGGATTAGCGAAACTTATACAATAATAGCGTAATACAAAGAAAAAAAATCTCAAATTTAGTAAAGGTCGTTTTGAGGGCCAGCGAGATCTACGTATAATAATTAATCGGATTTAGAGAAGGACGTTTTTAGGAACACCTAGTAAATTTAAAGAAAGAATAGGTTGAAATCGGTCTTGATTTGATAGATTTTTGTAATTACAGATAGGAAATCTGCATATCAGATAATAGGGTGTATAGCAAAATCTGTCCAGAATTCAGACTTTTTCCTTATCTTTATCCTTATCCGTGAGTTCAATTAAAGTAATTTTGATACGAAATGGTGGAAAAAAGAAAGAACGATAATCTCTGCTCTAACATTGATGCTTAATTGCAGATTGAACATTATTACTTCTACTGACGGTCACGTTCACGTTTCCATTGAGGAATTTATTAAAAAGCAAAAATCCAACTATTCTACATATCAAATAAATATTGAGGACAATGATGGCGGGCAAGAATAATGATATTGGCTCCAAAAAATCATCTAACACCATTCTAAAAATAATGTTCGTAAATATAAACGGAATTAGGGAGAAGCTTCATGAAAATTTACAGCTGGCTCAGGATCAACAAATAGACATAATCATTTTAAACGAAACAAAACTTATACCAAATATTCCACTTAACTTAAAAGGATTCAATGTTTTCAGAAAAGATAAATTAACATCTCAGGGAGGAGTTGCAATTATTGTAAAGAACAGTATCTCTGCTCAAGAAATAACATTACCTAAAGACCTACAGGATGCAAATACTATACCTCTCCTTATCTCACTGTTTCACCAGCCTGACTTCATTTATGTGGCTACTCTTTATTCCAACCCACAAAGAAATATCAATAGCAGCATCCCTTTAATCAAACACTTAGAAAAATTCAGAAATGTTATACTAATTGCCGACTTAAACAGTCAGCATCCACTAATGGGCGACAAAAAAACAGACGACAATGAAGGGATCTTATTTAGACATCTTTTACAATCACCTTTCATCAATGTAAATGTTGGACCTACCCGTTTCATGAACAATGTTGAAACTGCGCCGGACAGAATTCTCCTGTCTCCTGCTATTCACAATAAAATTATACATAAAATGGTTCAAAAAAGCCTCCCCACAGACCATGGTGAAATATACATCCACTTCCGACTACAATTAGACAAAACTCAGAATGTAATTATGCGCACTAATTATAACAAAGCTAACTGGGAAGCATATCAGCAAATGATACAACTAGAGTTAGAAAATATAGATACTCCAATCATAAATACAGACGACATTAACAAGGTAAATGAAAACATTATACAAACATTGCAGTCTGCACTTAAACAAACGGTTCCAAAAGAGAAGATTATTATGGGCGCAGAAAGATTACCAGCAGATTTAGTGCAATTAATCAGAAATAAGCATCAGCTATCCAGAGATTTTCACAAACGTCCCTCCGATTATCTAAAACAAGAAATTAACCAATTAAACAAAATCATCAAAAAAGAAATCAAACTGTTTAGAGAACAAAAAATTATTGGGCATATATCTGTTTTGCAGGAAGATTATTACAAAAATCCTAAAATATTCTGGAAAACCATTAAGACAAAAACCAACAAAACAACAAGAAAGACATTACCAGTCCAAATAGACAACATTCCTATAATAGATAATAAAGACTTCACAAACATTTTCACAACAAATTTAAAGAAAGAACCAAAGACGATCGGGATTATCCTGAAAAAATTCAGAGGGAGGTAGTAAGAACATCCGAGAATATACGCGCCATAATAGATCATTCCATAGACATTGTTGAGTTAGATAGGCGGGATTATAATGACGGATTCAGTGACATACTTCTTGATGAAATTTCCCAAGAAGAGATCATCAATATATTAAAAAAGAAGAAATCAACAGCTCCAGGTCCGGACTCCATACCGTATATCGCACTAAAGAAAGCTCCTAATATTTTATTCAAAATTTTGACACGCCTATTTAATGCATCACTTAGAACTGGTTTTTTTGCCTGAATCTTGGAAAGCAGCCTTCACTATTTTTATTCCGAAAGCGAACAAAAGTAAATCTATTTCTGATAATTATCGTCCAATAACACTAACACACACTATTGCTAAATTATGTGAAACAGTCATTACCAAAAGATTAAACCAATACTTAGAAGAAAAACACTTAATCACTAATAGCCAGGCAGGATTTCGCACAAAAATTTCCACAATAGATCAGCTCATCAGAATTACCACGGACGTCCAGAGAGCATTGAATAATGGCAAAAAAGCTGCAGCGGTCTTCATGGACTTGACCTCGGCGTTTGATACCGTCTGGCATGACGGGCTCCTATACAAGCTCTACTCATTAAACTTACCAACAACCATCATTCGCTGGCTTAATAATTTCTTAACTAACAGAACTCCTCAAATTAGAACAGAGGACGTTCTCTCAAAAAAGATATACATTGAACGTGGTGTCCCGCAGGGTGCGGCACTCAGTCCGACCCTTTATCTAGTATATGTAAATGGCACTCCAATACCACACAATATACATACAAAACTGGGACTGTTCGCCGACGACACTGCATATTGGACCAGTGCTCGTACTGTGGAGGTTGCAATTAAACAACTACAGGCAATAACAGATGAATTTGTTTCATGGTGCGGAACATGGAAGCTGCATTTGAACCAGAACAAAACCCAGTTCATTCTTTTCTTTCCGTCAGGTAGGGGAACTCGTAAAAACAAAGAGAAATTTTTAAAAATCAAAAATACAAAAATCAAACCCAAAAAAAACCGCAAAGTACTTAGGAGTTACCCTTGACCATAGGCTAAATTTCAAGATGCACATCAAAGAAAGACAGAAAAAAGGACTCAGTACCCACAATTTACTTAAATCATATTTTCGATCAGAACTCTCACAAACCATCAAAATTAGACTTTACTTAGCAATATTAAGACCTATGGTCATGTATGGTCACGAACTATTTCACTCCGGCATAAATTTGGAAAAGATAGAAAAGTTCGAAAGATACTGGATACGGTATATGGAAAGGTTATGGACTGCTGACAAAATTCAATTATACAACAGAATTCCAATAGTTCCCATTGATTCATATTTAAAGGAACGTAGGAAAAGATATATTGAAAATGCAAGACACAAAAACTTCATACAGGAAAACCTACCAGAACACATTGAAGACAGAATTAAGAGGCATATTATAACTTATAAAGAATTACTTTCATATTTAATTTAAAACAGGAACATAACAGAGACAAGATCAAAACAACATACTCAAATCTTCGTCATGGATGCGAAACTGAGCTCATACAAAATTATTACAAAATAGTATTTTGGATGACAACATCAATAAATTTTACTCTCAACACCTTTATTGACCTAAACATCCTTCATCCTTTTACAGTTTCACCTGATTTGAATTCTGGCAATTTTACTTAAGATGATCTATTCTTCTGGACAAGGCCTTTAGGCTCACTCAAATAAATAAAGGGGAAAAGTGGATTTTCTGGGGGCTTGCTTGGGGCGCTGCCTGGGTCCTGGTGCTTAATCCGGTTCATTTCAAACATAAATCTAACAATTTTTCTAAACAATTTCAAATTAACTCGAAGGACGAAAGTAGCTTATCAGAGCTAGAAGTCCAGCTACGGTGGCCCTGCGGGCCCTTAGTATTACTTTAGCGGCACTAACAAGAAATTTGTATTTTCTTGAAGTGTTATGTTGAAATAGATTCCACTTCATCCGTATGTCATTTAGCAATACACATGGTGACAACAGAAATAAAATATCATCAATGTCTAACAATATACTACGGTCAGCATGATTCCCCAATAGTTAATTGAACTATAATACCCCTGTGGTGAAAGGCTACCAGATGTTCCGATTTAGATTTTAATGTTTTTAGATACTACCTACATAAGAAAAAATATCTTGGAAAATAAATAACAAATTAAGCAACACAAAGAGAAAGGACGCTTTCTGGGAGTTAGAAAATGTACCAGAGCGGCACCCTGGCTCTGCTAAACCCCTGATCTCAACCCCTTCCATTCATACCAGTACATTGGATTATCTTAATACAATAAATTAGTGTCTCCTTCTCATTTCTGTTTCGCAATTTATTTACTGTTCCAGCGTACTTCGATTCTCTTTCACTGTAAAGAGAGAAGCCTTGGTAAATCCAACTATACTTGCATTGCTAAACTGTATTGTTAATTTTTATAGTTATCGTAACCATAATTGTGCTACGGTAACGATACTCTTGTGCTAAGTTGACTGTATCTCGTATTGTTGTATAGGTGGGATTCCTAAACAAGTATAGTTAAATTTTAAATTGCTGGGGAAATCATATGTATGGTTAATCAACCATATTGTTTAATGAACAAAAAAATGATAATATATTTATTGTGTTCGAATCATACCGTATGGTTGTTAGATGGGCATGAGCAGAAAAGGACAAAAGTCTGCTTAATATTACAATATTTTTTTCTGGGACTCTGTGTACTTGGAAGCCATATTGTTTGTTCGGATCGAGAGAAATTAGAAAAATGTAGTTAAGGATGACGAAGAATTTGTTATGGCCTCATTGTAGATTATGACGAGTATTCTTGTTATGATTACGAAGAATAAATGCATTGTACAATTTTACGTAATGTGAAGTAATTTCCCAATCTGTAGTAATGTTGTGCTCATGTTATTAAACGGTGCTCAAAAGATGGCACTGCGATAGCTACTATTTCTAAACGCCAGACAACAAGATTAGTGATAATTCTGGAATCTGAATTTGTAATCAACGATTACTGCGGTAGGGTTTGGGCTCTTGGGTATTTTCTGCAAATGATTATGGTATTTTCCTCGAATGTAATGAAAGAAGTTTCAGTCATACTGTACTGTACTAAAATTTATACCCCCAAAACTTAATAGCCGAATACTAGCAGTGAAACCAAACTTTCGCCAACAAGAAATTTGTATTTTCTTGTAATGTTATGACCAAATAAATTCCACTCTATCGGGATGCCATTTAGCAATACATATGGTCACAACAGAAATAAAATATAGCCAGTCTCTAACAATATTTATATAGTTGTTGTGTAAGTATATAGTATGGACAGACATGATTTCCCAATAGTTAATTCAACTATACAGTGTTGTATAATTAAGTATAATCCTACAAAACGTCTTGTTAATTTAACCAGAAACAAGAATTTGACCATACAGTATTGTAATTATTGCAATACACCTAACCATATGTATTGTCTTTTTCGGTTTCAGTCTATAGGTCTTTTTTTCGGTTTCAGTGTATAGGTGGATCACGGTTTCTTTGGCTTCAGCCGCGTCTTAGTAGTGAACCTTTGGTTATTATTTTTAATAGTTTAATGTTTGTCTTTATGAAATGACAGACAATTTGTCTTAGTGGTCACCTAAGCCGTGTTGGGACCACTAACATCTTTGCTGCTTGACCTGCAGTGTATTCGATTGTTGTTATGTTCTCTTTTGCCCTGTTTTCGTTATCTTCGGGCTGATATTTCAAATTTACGTCTTATTTGTTTCAACAGTTTCACGTTTTGGGAAGTTCTCACTCTTTTGTCTGTTCCGATTCCTCGGTAGTCTTTGTTTTCTTGTTCACATTTGGTATCTGTCGGTTTGTGTGACTGGACTTCTTTGTAGGTCCCATATCAAGTAATCTTTCATATATACCTTGATCCTTCACAAGAGCTCAATCAGCGACTGCCCAGAATATCACACAGAATTAAACGAATGGTCAAATTGACTACGTAGTCAGAAGAGTGATGGCAATGGAAGTGGAGAGCAAGAGAGGTAGAGGGAGGCCAAGGAGGAAATGGATGGATAGGATTAAGAAGGATCTCGGGGAGAAAGGTTTGTCAGGGGAAGAAGTTCAGGACAGGGCTTTGTGGAGAAGACTCATCAGAAACGTCGACCCCACGGAGGTGGGGAATTAAACGAAAGGCCAAAGTATAACGGGAGATTATCATCTGAGTTTCCTGTAATGGGAAGCTGAAGGAAACTCACTCTCTGTAAAAACGAAGCAAAAGACTTTACTCTCTACGTAGGGAGATCTTTGGCGTCTTACAAGGAATAAAGAGATGAGTGCAAAAAACCTTGTTAAGGTTTCTCAACAACTTTCCGGAAGAAGCAAATGGCACTTCAAACCAGAAACTACATTAGATATGATAAAAGTTAATTACTGGAAGGGGCACAGAGACTTGAATTACCCGTTGTTCTAGCCTATTTCAATCTTTGACTTCTGCCCTGAAAAGCCTATGCTAGAGTACCACCCAGTGAAAAAAAATTATGGAGATTTATCCATGTAATCCACAACTAAAACACTAAAGGAAGAGACTAAACAGAAAACAGAACGGAAATATGAGAAATTAACAAAGAAAGATCAGATCGGCTGTTTTAAGAATCAAAAACAACGCAAAGCAGTGGAAACCAAAGAAACCCTGATTCGCGAATAAACCGAAACCGGAAAAAATACTAGTATACAACAAATGAGATAGTGATAAAAAAAAATGGATACACACATATAGCGATCCATATCTCTCCCTACTCATGAGCGCACAAACCCTTACAGGACAAAATAGCAAATTTAATCAGCAGTACCATTAAAAATACCGAACATTGTAAGAACAAAAACAGAATTGGAGGACCCTGGTACACAAAACTGTAAAATAAATATAAGAGGAGAAACTTCTTTATTACAAAAGAGAGAATCCATTATGTTGGAGTGAATGGAAAGACCGGGCTCCAGGCCTCAAACTATGGCAAGAAAAGATGGGCAAAATAATTAACCATATTGAATTTGTTTCTATGTAAATGTCATAAATATGAAATAGAGTTTAACTATTACCGTAAAAATGGGGTGAGTAGAAACACCTTTGAAAGTTGGAATGCAAACATTCCTATTCGACTGAAGGAAAAATACAAATTATTACCCAAAACTTGGGTTTGTATTGCCCCTATCAATTATGGTATTGGTAGTTGCTATTGAAATTCCAATTCAATAAGAAAGAAAATAATAGCGGTGTTTCTACTCACCCCGCAGGGTTGATTATGGAAGGTAACAGTAAGCAGTGATTTCACAAGGAAATGGTTTATTAACATAAAAAATACGTTAAAGAAACAAATACTAGATATAAATTAGTACAAAATATACTGTAGCCTAGGTACCGTGACGATAATACAACTGTTTACCATAATCCTTGCATCATTAATAAAGGACAACATCAGTTAGATCATCTTTAAAAAGTAGCATGTGTTTGAAATGTGATCTTGCACACATAATATTGGTGAAGACAGGTTTTTGATACCATCTTCTCTGTAGACAAACGAGTCTTCTTCGGCCAGCGTGAATTTATTGGTTTGTGACATTCGTTTTACAAATGTTCCAACAAAACCATCGTCCTCGAGGTAAACTACTTGACAAACATAACATC
>JAGDQP010039447.1:5690-17733 GCA_022664845.1 Lepisma saccharinum | reverse complement strand
TTTACCCCAGGAGAATCCATGAACCATCTGTTACTATTTCTTGACATGTTTTAGCGTCATACAAAAGTTACGTTTAAGAAAATAAGCATATCAAATGGACTGTGTGTTGTGTTAACTACGGCAAGTTACAAACAGAATGGGTCGGAAGGACCGGATTCCATTCCCGGTCAGGACACTGGAGACTTTTTGTTCAGTGCTCCGATGCACTGAGATGTCCTCAGCCTCCTGTCAAATTCAGTATCAGCGAGTCGTTGGTAATTATTCCTGGGCACCTTTGGAGGTACAGGCGGTCGAGGGTGGGACTGACCACTCCATCTAGTGTCGTCGTAGGTCGAGAATATGTGGATCGCTCTCTTCCTGTCTCCATTGTGTTGTTGCAATTTAGAGATTATAAGAAAGAAACAACGTTGCCAAGGTCACATTCTTTCTGAAAAAAAACAGTCCACTGTTCATAAACGTTGAATGTTCTGTAACTTATCAATCGCTACTCTGAGTCTGTTCTTTTATTATTCTGATCCACTCCACTGTTGAGATCTGAACCTTAGCTGTTAAAAGTTTGATCTCACTGAAATCTCCTGGGTTTACTGTACAAGCTACGCATGGGTTTGCTGAGATATTTACGTTGATTAAACCAAGATACATTTGAGTTTTACGTTTTCGCCTACGATTTTCAATTTGTACAAACTCGAGGTCACAGAAAGAGTGGTGAAGTGAATTCTTATTAACGTCCTGAACGAGCTGGTGGGTTTGTACGGGACCTACCTGGTAAAGTGGACTCTGAACCACTCTGTTCAATGGATCTCAGCGGGATTTGAACCTATGACCACGCGCACAGAAAGCGAGTGCTCTAACCTCTCGGCCGCCCTGAAGTCAGAGAAAGAGTGATCTCAACTGGGATACTTCTGTTTAACTAATAAATCCGTTTACTATAAGGATAATCTATGGAAATAATGTTTTTATTTCGTGCGTTATATCGCTCCAAAATTCTTTTGCTTTGCCTTAAGGATTGCATGACTGTTGGTATAAGTCAGAGGAAGTTCTATGGGGCGGTCAGGAAGAATACAAAAAAGAAAAAGAGAACTTAAAAAATACAGGGAATTTTTGCATTCTCATTACATTCTATTCCTAAGCAAGACTGTAGTACTTCACATTGGATATAGATGGCAGGAAGAAAGATCAACCATTGAAGTTTCGCTCCTCACCTCGGAATGAAGGAGGTCTCGGGTTTGATTCGTGGTTGGGATACAAGTGATTTCGAACCCACTTAAAAAAAAACTATAGGGCTCCTCCTTAGGACCTCATCTCCATCATATGTAAGGTAATGACAAACCATTATCAGTTCACATTGCCAAGGGACCATTGGGTCACAGCCCCTCTCCAAGCAGAATACCAATCATTATAATCACAGACACGGTATATTTGAAACTTAAAAAAAATAATCAAAAGTCTGGAAACGCATTTCAAATAGAATACGAAAAAAACAAACCTTTTTTTTTCAGTAATGGACAATCGGAAAAAAAATCGATAAACAGAAGAAAATCGACAAAGTAGTTTTTAAGATGTTAAAATATATTTATTTATTCTTTTTTATTTAAAAATAAAAAAATAAAAACAGCCACACCGTACCTATGACAAAACACATCCCCTCATTCACTCCATTTTTTGCACCCTTCGCGTATGCCGAACTATTGGGTCCTCATTTTCAGAAATTAAGCACTTCTGTCCTCTGCAAATAACCTCGTTTTTGACTCGGGTGTTTCTTCCATTTAAAAACAAAAGAATGGAAATAAAATCGATTTACAGGTTAGTATTTTATAATCTTCTGAACACATTACGTAATGAAGAAAAAGACTTTTTAAGTACGTAGATTAGACATAAATAACATAATCTCACAAACCATTAAGATACGTTATGGGACCTCTGATCCCAATATGTTCCCATGAAATATTACACACAAAAGAACGAACACACACAGGTACAATATCACATGCGCGTGCGCCATAATAAGTTTCTCATCCCCCCCCCCAATAAATTAATGTTCTCACACATATGCTGTATATATATATACACACACACACACACACAGAGAGAGAGAGAGAGAGTATTTCTTTAGAAATACAGTTTCAAGTCACAAGTCCTTTTGTCTGCCCTCTTTCCCCTTCCCTAACCGTAGCATATCTATTGAAAAGCACGGAAAAG
Organism: Lepisma saccharinum; assembly: GCA_022664845.1. Lineage (NCBI taxonomy): Eukaryota > Metazoa > Arthropoda > Insecta > Zygentoma > Lepismatidae > Lepisma > Lepisma saccharinum. The sequence continues at coordinate 15,534 of JAGDQP010039447.1, read as the reverse complement.
TGCCAATTGATACAGACGTCTATCTCGTACAAAGACAATGAGAGCTTTATCACGATCTTGTTGTGAAAACTGGGCCAACAGATCTCATTCTCCTTGAAAGGAAAAAAATATATTACGATTGCCTTTGCGTGCACTCTGGTATCCTATAGAGACGTTATATTTTATATTCCCAGATATTTCTATATATTCACTCCAGAATTATAGCTTTCTATTCTTCCCTACCTGTCTTCATTACGCCCCTTGATTGACTGGTTGATTTTATAGCCTTTAGGCATCTGTGGCTCAGCTCGAGATAGGGTGGGAAAAAGGAGTTCGCCAGGACTTAACTTGAAGCTACTATTCCGGCATATGTCTGGTGAGACTGAGGAGAAACCTTAGAAAAGCCTGTCAGGATGGTCGGCCGCTGGGACTGAACCCAGGACCTCCCGAATAGACGCTCTACTACTGAGCTACGGTCGTTCCATAGCATGTATAAACATGTTGGGCATAAATTGAAGATAATTTCCCCCATGCAAAGACAAGGGAACAGTTTCTTTGAAAACATTTCAATCCATGCGTAGTTTGGAAGCTACAGAGTACAGACACCCAAATATGGCAAAGTTTCGTCAAAAAATTACGTCAAATATAAATAAATTACGTAAAACGTGATGACTGAGCACATTACAATAAAATAGAAGAATGCAACTTAGAAGAGATTTCTACTCTTCTATATTGTAAGCAGTAATTATTCATTCACAATTAAATTCGTAACGATGGGAAAGCCGTCTACACTGTAAAAATAGGAGACACAACGTTCATCCAAAAAATGGAGGCAGCTGAGCTGGATACATCCAAAAAATACAATTCTTGCCGTTCTCGGTCCACCAGTGAACTTTTACTGTTCACAGCGTAAAGGCAATATAAACACTCTAAATGGCGGGGCGTTCGGTGACAAGCAAGTAAAGTTACTCCTGTTTCTGGATTATAGAATATCCAACTACGGTTTAAATTTCATCCACCAAAGTACGTAACCTCAAAATTGCCAGTTTAGCTTACACTTCGATTAGAAAATGACCGAGTTTTAAGCGTAAAATAAGTTGAACGTTCACGGACAAATCACTCTGGCCAGTTTCAACCCATTTTCAGTTAACGTTAAGCTATTATAAAGAAAATGTTAAACTTTAAAATGGAGTTAATTTTACCAATCTTTCCACTAAAAGGCTTACACTATATCCACGTTCAAGAGTAAATACAACAAAACGCTAATTTTCGATTTTTATTTCTCCATAAAGTGGAGTAACTTTCATCCATTTCGTGTTTCTACTTTGTACAGACTATGAGGAGCCACTCCTTCAGTCCGTTAATATTTGTCAAGATATTACGTCATTTGTAATAATGCTGAACAACATTTGGGCGTCACTAGTACTGAAACTACGCAACTTTCGACATTTCTGGGCAGGAACTACTCCTAATATAATTAATGATTATCACTGCTTAAACGCCCTGTATATACTAAATAGTATTAACTCACATAGTGCCAGAAAACGCACAAAGGGCTTAGAATAGTTTTTTTTCCTCATCAGTTACTTCTTATTGTCAAGAAACTGATAGTTATAGAACGAAAGAAAAAAAACAACGCTACGAGTAGCTAACCTATGTGTCTACGATGTGCTTTTTCCAATAATTGATGGAGAAACAAAATCACTTTCACTATACGAATAGTGGAATAGCGTTTATTTTATATAACTATTAATATTTGGTTAGTTTTTTTACGTTTTTTAAATTTTATTTTATTTTTATTATTATTATTATTAGAAATTCCTCCCTTCCACTAAAAACTAATTTAACTGGCAAAACCTTCCCATCATTTATCTGAGTTGTCATTTAGAACAAGAATGGGCAAACTTATTTGTTTTTCAAAAGGCAGAAACCACAAGAGATGATATGTCGGTTTTACTAAATTAGTATTGAAACGCAACTTATGGTTCTTTTGTGGAAAAACTACATAATCTCATACATAAAAAAGGTATAAATTCGAATTGAAATTTAAGTCAAGTTTCCGACAGAAATCGACATTTACAAATTACTCTGGTTAGGAAAATTAAATGGAAATTTGATTAATACAAAGAAAACACCGGGATCTAATATAAATTAAAAAAGATGTTTAGATAGGGTAATTCCGTGATAGATGGCTATTCATGTGAGATGACTAAAACTTCTGTTTCCCGCAGTAGTGAGCAAATGTGAATGAACTTTGTAAGCTCCTATTAATAATTTGCTGAACACCTGCTTAATTCATATTTGGCATTAACTACGAGCAATACAATCTTTGGTCATCTCGCTCGAATGGCAATATAGTGCTGTTCCCGTCCATAAAATTCATTTTATCTTTACCTTATCGAATGGCCATCTATCCCGGATTTATCCTACTCTTTTCAAAACCGAAAACATAACGAGAAACGATTTCTGCCTGCCCAGACGACTCGGAATTATTACACCCTGACACTACTCCACCAACAACTCTCCCACGTTAAGCTAGGTTGTATAGCATTTAAGGAAATTGTCTCTAAATTCAATTTCAAGAAACGAGCAAATCATTTAATTTACTTCACACACAAGCACAAATCTGCAACAACGCAGCCGGATATTTCCAATATCACGTGACTTGTAGGAATACGATCGTTACATCTACCCCACGCACTTTTTAAAGGAACATCGTATATACCTTTACCGAAATGAACTAAGATTTGCTTATACCGGAGACTCTAACGTCACCTTCTGCTGTTTTCCGTGGGTACAGTGGCGGCGTAAGGCAATCTGGAGCCCGTAGCAAATAAACTTGATTGAGGCCCGTTCGCGAACACAATCGCGAGCGCACACTGCTACTGTTAACAGGAATATTTTATTTTCAAGTAATCCGAGCGTTGAGGGAAAACTGGGGGGCCACGGGGGATCACTCGCCGTAACCTATGCATGAGAATGATTATTCAGATTGTCGCGTCATGCTTATCAGCCGTTATAGTCAAGCGCACAAGTAAGAGTCCTAAAACGGCGTAGCTATTGCGTCACCGACTACCATTAATGTACTAATCTTAACAAGCGATTATTTAATTGTGTCGGCGACCGGAAGGAACTCTTCTGCAGGTAGGGCACGGGGCGTGCCCCTTCCCTTACGCCGTCACTGAGTGGCTATAAAGATATTGTTCTTTTTAGGACTATTGAAATAATAAATTAAAGATATTATCGAAAGTTAGCACTTAATTGGATACGTATTTCCATTATTATATTAAAAAAAAAAAACATTTAAATAGCATTCAAAATCAATATATCTTTTTAGAAAAAAAAAATAAAACTACAAACTTTTAAGACGCGGTAGAGCGGAAACGAATGGGGATATTCCATAAACAACTTTAACAGTTATTCCTCTTCTGGTTATGAGGTGTCACTTCGATAATAAGAACTTTTAAAGCTTGTGCTTTGTATATATAGATGTTTGTGTATGGTATGTTATGTATGTACGCGTATATATAAGTGGATGGCCACTGAACATAAAAACAAAATAATAATCGCGTGTTCATTTGCTGGATACTGTATTGACATGAAACTCAAGAACCGGAAAAGACAACAAGAATAACCTTTTCTAATACAAATTCCTGAACTGCCTTGTTCCTTCGAATAAAGATAGTCTAGAAGTCTAAAATATTTATTTGTATTTTTTTTTTTTTTAAAGAACATGGAATGGATGATCAATGAGAGGACGTTTTAGGAAGAAAAAAAAGTTCATTGAACACACAACTGTGCACCTGTTGCACAATACGTGCTTGCTCCTAATGTGTGGTGGTATATGAACTTAATGACAGCACTTCGTTACGCTGCCCATTGAGCTGAGTCTCCTCAGTATTCACGACATGTCAGCAACTGTAAGTTTCAGGTTACATACTAATTAGTATGATCTATGTAAAAGTTAGCGGTCAAGTCATAATATTATGAATATCATCTAGGAAATTAACTTGTTGTATTGGACTGTATTTATGAACTTTAACCATCTTTGACTCAGGTCAGTATGGGGGAGAGGAGAAAGATGTGGGAAGGAAGTTGATTGAAGGTACCATCCTGGCATTAGCCTGGTGATAGTGAGGAAAACCCTGCCAGGATATCGGATTCGAACTCACAACTATCCGAATGTGAAGCCAACGCTCTACGAGCCGAGACAGGATCGCCCGGTAAAATTAAGTTCTCAACAATGTAATATTTTCAGATACAACATTTGATAGAGGTGTTTGTGAAGTCATAACTCAGAGAAGTATTTATAGGGCGGCCCGGATCCCCACCCCGAAATTCTTATTTCTACGCAAAATTAGTATAAGTTAAGCGTAATTATTCCCCTTCGCTTTTATGTACATTTTATGTCCATATCCTAGTTACCTTCCCAAAAGAAATCCTCAATATGTGCCTGTCAGTGGCGTATTTAAGGGGAGGACTCCCTCCCGAGTAATTATATATTTTTAATTGTCTCTCATAGCCACACCGAGAACGGTCCCTTGCTTCTTGGTCCTACTCTAAAAGTAATTTCTAGATACGTCTCTGCTCACCCTCGCCCACTGTCACCTCACGTTGCAACTTACTCTCCTATTTTACTCGCCCTCACGTTTCAACGTAGTACTCGCTTTCACTCACGTCAGTCATCATGAGGGTCGTCCTGATCATATTGAACAACTATGCTATCAGTTACAGAGACTATGGCTGAGCTATTTTTCGATATATCTATCTCAATATTTTGAAAATCGAAATATCGATAGCAAAAAATCGATATATGGAATATCGGTATGGAACAAACTTTCAATTCGATCGATATTCGATTTGTACGATTTTTTATATTTGGTTTCCAACAATTTTTCGATACGAATGATATTCAATGTTAACGATATTTCGACATCACTGTTCAATATTTCGATTTTCGATCTATCGTTTGCTTTTTGATTTGTTAGAGATATCGAAATTCGAAAATCGCACAGCCGAGCAGAGGCTAGAATGCCGCGATAGGCCCTCCGGTTATTAGATAGTTACCACACTTGCTTTCTGACTGCGTGGTCACGGATTCAAGTTCCTTGGGGATCCTCTGAAAGGAATCCACTTTAACCAAAAACTGTAGGTCCCGTCCTTAGAGAGAAAAAAAAACTTCGATAGACTTTACTTTCTTGGGCCATTTTAGTAAGTTCTTTTCGTCACAATGATATACGTAGTTAATGTAGTTAAAATCCATAGACCACATTCACGTCACTGGCGGGAATCGAATTGGTCCAAACTTAACTCAGCACCCTAACCCACACTCCCGTCCTTAGTATTTCACCAGCTTGCTTAGGAGGAACAATCGAAAAGCCGCAATATACCAAGAGACAAAACGAAATGGGTTTGCACAAAGAAGACAAAAAATGAGTGTGCGTGGAGGAAGGGGGAGAGGAAATAAGCGAACCAAGCAGCAAAAAACAGATGTTGAGAATCTGCAAGACCAGCCTTTTTCTTATTCAATAAACAAACAACCGCACACACGCTCGAAGAAGTAGAAATAGAAGAATGGAAACAGGTGAGAAATATACTCAGCAAAATGAAAATTCTATAGAAAAAAATAAGTTAACACTTGTGTGTATTATTTTCTGCAGACTTCAGTGGAGTCCTTGTTGACTCCAGAAAAAGTAAATATACAGCATCATGCCGACCTACATTTTTTTTTAAAAAAAGAAAGGGATCTCTCATTGCGGTAAAATAATAATAGTAAAAAGATGCCTAAAAAGCATCACCGACCCACAAACTCTCTGACAACGCCACTGTCTGTACATTACACAAAATGTATTCTTCCTTCCTCAAGACAAAAAGAAAGCCTTCCTTTTTTTTCTTGAGCTGTGGTTACGTAACGTGTGACACGAAACAACATACTAACGTCATAACGCACAATGTTTAGTAACATTTGTAATTCACGTATAATGATAACAACAGACAAATGACAGACACCAGAATGAATTTCATTTTATACATTGCGTATGGGAAATCAGTACACATTTCATATTGCACATAAATCTGAGTCGTACCCTACAGACTATATATACATGCTGTGAGGGCAGCAGGTCCTTTTTTCGGGTTTCGGCGATGTTTGTGATCCAAAAATTCTAGGGTAAGGTGAACCGATTGTAGCCTGTCATTGGCCTTTCCATTAGATGAAGCTTATACTATTCTGAGGACAGGACGTCTGAAGATTCCGAAAACAGACGTTTATACTAGGCACATGGATCCGGACCGTTATTACTCGCCTAGTTAATATTGGAACCAGGTACCCGGATCCGGGTCTTGGCTCCGAAGATCAGGGTCTTGGAACCGGTAACTGGATCCGGATCATAGAAGTTGAAGCTGAGGACTGGTCCGGATCTTCGAACAGAGTACCCCCATTCAGATCATGGAACTGAGGATTCGGATTTTTGACTCTGGTACTCGCACCCGGATCTTGAAGCTAAGGATCCGGATCTTGGAACTGGGAAAGCGGATTCGCATCTTGGAATCGGATAATAGTCGGATCTTGCAACCAGGCAGAACCGGTTCTCGGTTTCTTGAGGATCCGGTTCCGCACACCTCTAGTTTATACAGGCTACAGAGAGTGAAATGTTTGCCCCCACAATCATTTGACAGGGGTTTCCTTGCTCTCCCAATAATTACACAATCATCACAAATTTATATAGGTCCTATATATACGCTATTTCCGGATTTCTGAAAAGTCATGATAAGTAGGAAGGTAATCATACAACCGGATTATCATAAAAAGTTAAAAACGCTTACAGAACTGGGAATATTGTGTTGGCTTGGCTCCCATTAGTTTCCTAAATTGCCATTGTAGGGCGTCAGTAGTGAATAGTCATGTTCAGGGTAACAGGGGCGACCTCGTGCAGGTTACGTACCTGTCCTACAAATTTATGGTCCCCTGATTCTCCAGCAAAGGGTACGGCGGCGTACTGGCATAAACAGATGGAATACACGTTATAGAGGCTATTATTGAAGAAGTATAAACATTTTAACATGGCTGGGTGCTACGTCACTGGTCAGTTCCCAACGTTGTTTAGTACAGTTTATCATACAAGCAAATTACAAGTTTCCTTTATTTGTTTAATGAGTAAAAAGATCTCAAAACAAGCAAACATTCATTGTCCATCTACCCTCACACACATACAAAAGGACATGGCTACGGTAAAGTGACCACTACAACTCGTTGAAGTGATAAAGCACTATTTTAGTTTATCGGCTTTGAAACGAAACAATCTAACGGTATTTTTTAAAAAAGGAGAAAAATAGAGATACGTTGTGCTTGGTTGCTTTGGACACCTGTCACCGAAAAAAGCACAAATGGTTATGAAATATGATGTTTTCTTGTAAAGACCAAAAAGATTTCTTTATCTTTAAAGAGGAAAAGAAGAAAATATACGGCATAAAGGCCAAAGACATACCTGAATTCCAACTTCTTCAAAAAGACAACGTATTTACATAAATATCACTGACCCATGCAAATGTAGAAGATAAATTTACACAATATTATTATGCTTACAAAAACTTTTCTTTTTTAAATAACATTTCTTAAATAGCCTGACCATATTTTTTAAAAAATTCGAATACACGACACCCAATCAAGCGGGAATGAAGTTTACGATTTTTATTTTAATATAAAATTATTATTAGTATGTTAACTTTCTAATTATATTTACGAACTCGGCAAGCAGCTAAGCACTCTTCCTGCAGTGGCGGATCCAGAATTTTTGTGAGGTAGGGGCGCAGGTAGAACGGACCAGGAACATTTTCCATATTTGTCCGTTAAGTGATTTTTTAAATTACAAATTTATTATATTTCCCTTCATATCAGTAAGTGTTATAAGGGAATATTACACCGAAAAAACAAAACAAAACAAAAAAAAATTGATACTTCTAAACAAATTAGATTTGCGCGGGAACAAACCGAAGTGTTTTTTTTTTTTAGATAAATTACTGAAATAATGCTGTAAACAAATGTATTTTTTCTTAGGGGGGGTGCATACCCCTCTCTGGATCCGCCAGTGTCTTGCGGAATCAAGGATAATGAAGCTATCGGTCAGGGTTTATATTTTAGGTATTATTTTCGCATTTACCTGGTGGGGTTGAGGAAAAACTTTGGAAAATATCAATCAGGATGAGGGGACTCAAACTTTTCTGCATCCTCAATGCTTACCCAAAGTCATCGACTGGATAGCGAGTGTTAGGCTGAGAAACTCATGCGGTAGACTTTACAATAGACGAAATAGACTTGACAACAGGAGTCCACTTTACAAAATAAACTGCAGGTCCCGTTCTTAAAAGCTCACAAGCTTGTTTAAGGTGTTAATAACAACTCAATCAATCTTCTGGCTTTTACTTCTTTCTTCACACAGACGGCGAAGTAAAGGAAAGAATTTCAAAAACAAAACAAACTCAAATTTCACCAGGCAAATTAATTACTATTACAAAAAAGAAAATAACAATGTGTGCTGCATATGCAGTGTATTTCTTGAGTGTGTTTCCTTTATTTGTGGTTGTACTGTTATTATTTTGTTCAAGCAGTTTGCATAAGGTATACTGCCAATATTATCATAATTGAATTGAAAAAAAGAGAAAGTTATTATATACCCACACATGCTTAAATACACACTGTCTGTCACCAGCATGTGGGAGAACTAGAATGGACTACTTAGAATTACATTTTTTAAAACCTGATTTGCATTTCCAGAAGCAAGCTAATTACTGTAGAGGAAGGGGTTTTCACAGGGTTTCAAGACGAAGTGACAACGAAGTGGGTTATCAAGAGATGAACTGGTGTGTGTAAGTCTAATATTTTGTCGTTTCTCACTGTTAGACACCAAATAGAGCTCTAGAAAGGATTTTTTAAAACATATATACAGTAGGTCATACATGCGTCTATAATACCGAGCGCCCGTATTGGTATAGCGCTGGTTACGCATTCGATAGGTACTGGTTTTGTTCACAGCGGCCGACCGTCCTGACCGATGTTTCTCCACGCTTTTCCTCACTCACACAGGCTAATACTGAGATGGTACCTTCAAAACTAAGCCCTGGCCGAGTTCCTTCCCACATCCAACCCTTATCCCTACCCAAGTCTGCCCCATAGTTGCCTAAATGCCAGTTAATAAGTTAAAATCAATTTAAATCCAATATGTGTATAGTATGAATGTTGTGAGGAGGGGTGGCGAATAAGGATCTAACGTTTCGTCTATTTAGGGCATATTTTCGTCTAACGTTTCGTCTATTTTTCTGCTCTTCCTCGAGTCTTTCCTTTTCTAACGTTTCGTCTATTTTTCTGGTCTTCTTTTCTTTCTCTTTCTAACATTTCGTCTATTTTTCTGGTTTTCCTCTTTCTCTTTGCTTTCCTTTCTTCTTTCTCTCCTTCATTTCTTATTTATTTTTCGTTTATTTCTCTCTTCCTTTATCTATTTTGTTTCTTCTTTTTCTTTCATTCTACCTTCTTCTATCCTCTCCGTCTCAGTATTTGTACTTAACTGGTAGCGTAAAAACAAACAGCTACAGAGATACAGAAAGCGACACTACGATAAATATGTTCAACACCCATTGGGTGAAATGAACCTGAAAAACAACAAAACAAAATGAAAAAAAAAAAATAATATTCGAAAGGTGGTTCATGTGTTATCTTCCCACCTGTGAACACATAATGTCGTCTACATGACGAATAAGGGCAATGCCCTCATTTCAACCCCCCCCCCACCGACTCCTTTATCCCTCTCACAGACTAATGTACTTTGCATTACTTGCCCCTCATTTCTTTTTTTTTTTAACTCTTCACTTA
>JAGDQP010039446.1:2929-17733 GCA_022664845.1 Lepisma saccharinum | reverse complement strand
CATAGAACATGCATACTTGCCTTCGCTTTTTTTTTTTTGCCACAGCTGCACACATTTGGTTCAGAATGTTGACCCCTCCTTCAGTGCAGTTCAAGAAGGAATTCTGACGCCATTTTCTTGTAACTACTGTTCTTATTCTTTCTGGTTAGCCATCTTCACTTTCTGGTTCCGAGAAATATTCGGTAATTATTAGGAATATCAGGTTTAGATCTGGATAACTCCAATAAAATTTCTTAATTACTTGCTACGCGATCCATTTCACACACAGAACAATATACAGTATGTAACAAGACCTCGGAAAGTGAATACATATTGAAACGAAAAATAGTGAACGGCGTAGAGATTCTGCCGAAAGCGTGGGAAAATACACTTTAGGGCTACATCGTTTCAAAACCACGAACAGTAGAGCTGAGGCAGAATATTACCGCCAGACGTCAAACCTGCGCGAACCAAAAATGAATATTCCAAAGTTCTGCAATGAGTGCGCAAGGGATTTCCAAAAATTCTCTATGATCGGTCGAAAATGAAAGAGCTTCTAGTAAATAATAATGATTCGTTTGCGGCAAGTTATATCCAACAAATTTCCCTTGCGGAATGATTTTGTAGATGATGTAGAAGACATAAACAACAGGAGTACATTATATACATTTCAACTAACGTTTGCTGTACTTTTTATCAGTAAAAGAGACTGTCATTACACGATTAGATGCCGACAGGGTAGCCGTGTTTATAAGGCGTTAGGTTAATGACTCGAAGGTCGCAGGTTCGAATCCCGCCAAGGACATGGGCGTTTGTGGATTTTAACTAGGTGTATAGGATCGAATCGTGACAGGCTGGAGTCAAAAGTTACTGGACTGGTCCATATAAAATAAAGTTTACATTTATCATTGTACTCATACGGAAAGTCGTCTTATTTGTGCTTATTTCGACCCATCTTTACTTCCGAGAATTTCTCGGAATCTCCTACTTCCTTCGGGAAATCCCTTGCGCCCATTGCACATCTTCGGAATATGCATTTTTGGTTTGCGCAGGTTTGAAGTTTATGACAGTAACATGCCGCATCAGCAGTTCTACTGTTCATAGTTTGAAACTATGATGCCTTAAGTTTATATTCGCAGACTTTTGGCATCTTGTATCTCCGAAATGCGGCGGATTTCCACCCCGTTCAATAATACATTTTTCTTGTTTTAATATCAGGACTCACCTTCCGAAGTTTTTCCCCGAGGCCTTGTTACATACAAACTGTAAATACATTTTCTGTGTAAGAACACGTAAACACTTCATAGTAAAAAGAAACCAGAAAGTGTTCGGCCGGCTGCTGTATACACAAATATCAGTATTCAGATACAATGAGGTGTTGCGCATGTGAAGAAAATACACTAACAGAAGTACAATCAAGGACAATTACAAGTCAGAGGGTGAAGCTAATCAAGGGTGCTGGTAACATTAAATTAACGCGAAACACAATTTACCTGGGGTACACAACGCCCCGGAGTACAGTTCCAGGGTTAATGTGCGACTTTTTTAAACAGAAATCTGCCATATAACAATAGCCATATTAAGAAATGAAGTCTACACAATTACAGTTAGTTAACTAGTATTCATCTAAGCAATAAGTTTTCGGTAGAAATTTTACCAACTCAATTTAGTACATTTATTTGACTAACTTAATTTAGGTAGCGTCCACAATTTCCTTTGCATAAACTAACTGTTCAGCGCCCTTCTTGATTGAATGAATTAGTTGTTAAGGCGATAATCCTCGAGATCTTCTATGGTTGGGACACAATTTTTTGGTCAAGTGGAATGCGAACCACTCTGTTTAATGGACCCTACCGGATTTGAACCTGAAGCAACACGCAGAGAATTAGAACATGTCACCTAGCCCTTGATTACAATGCGAATGACAATTTTTGAAAAAGATATACATATATATATTTACACCAGTAACGATAATTCTATGAAAATTAGTATCACCGTAAATTGAGACGGTTTCGGTGCCTTCTTAAGTAAGAATACTTTACAGAGAAGTTTATTTAAAGGGCATATTAAAAAACAGCTAAGGTTTCGTGCGACACCTTTGGTATGTAAACTTCACGTTACGATACAAGGTATTATGCAAATTAAGATTTCAGCCTACCAAAGTGTATTTTTTTTTCTTTCAGCCTTTTCTACGCTAAGACCCTTGTGACACGACAGCAGTTATTCTACGATGAATCTTAGCGATAGCAGTAGTGCCAGCGTGAGAAAGTAAAAATGCTACAATAGGGCAAGATGCTCTGGCACATTATATGGCTGAGATTCATTGAAGCATAAATGATGTCGTGTCACACTGGCCTTACACTACGTAGGTCTATATGTTTAATTTATAATGTAAATTGCTCTCAGCATTCAGCCAGATTTGAAGAATGTTGGCTTTCAATTTTTTTGATTTTCATTATACTCTTGTGTTTCTACGTCATTAGCAAAAGAATACCAGTATGCCACAATAAAAAGGTGAAGTGTATGTGATTTATACATTTGAATTTAAGGTGAACGAGTGTCTTTTATTATCTCTACTTGTATATCTATCCTTATTAACTTCGTAGTACTCTCCAAAATGCTGAGAAATGAAGATCGACGCCGCGCTGATTTGCTTCACTTAGTAAGGGAATAAACTTGGTATTCGCATTTACGAGCACAAAAGCAGTATCACCAGTACAGAGGCTTTAAACTATGCATTCAGTTGTATCTTTTGCTAATCAATCTCTTCCGTTCCGTCTCCACTCTCTCTCTCTGTCTACATGGAACGTACATACTTATAGTTGAGGCTGTGGCTGGAAAAAGGGTATGAAACGGCCAATCTTATTTGGAGAAAACGCCTTTGAAATCTTTTGCAACATCACACAGCGTATATAGCAGCAGAAAAAAACACACGAAAATATAATGCAAAGAGCTGCAGTTTCCACCACAAACTATGTGGCAATCCTCTAAGGTCACCGAACTGCAATAAAAATCTAATCTAATCTAATGAACACTATTGTACAATTGTTTGAAAAAAAAATTCTTGTTAACTTTACCAGTAAGTACCTTGTTCCAACTCACGTCTCAATTTTATTTACCACAACATGTATAAAATATGTCTCACATTTCTATTCTAATTTTTGGAGTCTACTGGTATCTACAGATTAAAGACATCGAAACTCTAAGGAATGTCGTTCAACAGTCAAATCAAATTATATCACGACATCCATGAGTATCACTTCTGGAGAAAGTAATAAGGAAGGAGCGGTAAGGTCCTTTATTATAGGTATCAACCTGTAAAAACTGAAGGAACAACCGGGAGGCTAGTGTAAGCAGTGTAAACAAGCACAAAATTCTCAACGGTGAATTAACTCTTTCTACACTATATATATATATGAAGTCCGTCCTTCATTTAACATATAACAATATTGAAAATTTACTCAGAAAGTATAGTAAACACAATCAATACACAAGATGCATCCCTACCGTATCACAAAACAACCATGTACTCGAAACTCAAAGTACATATGGGCATTAAATTAATTAACAAGTACCTGTAAACATTGAGCACGTAAAAGACAAAGACACTGTGTCAAAAAACATCATTAAGAAAACTACCTGTTAATCAATGCTTTTATAGTGTGGAAGTGTTTTCGAAATAAAAATTATGAGCAATTTACTTGTACCTAACATAATCTTTGTATATGTATCTTATTTGTATTCAGTGTAACATAGTATGCATATTTGTTGCGACTTTATTCTAATTGAATTATATCTCTATATCGTATGATTAAAACTGATAACTTCGCTGACAAGGCAAGGTACAAATATATATAACGAGCAGATAATTCATTCCAGTTTCGACACTCTATCATTGTCTTCCTCAGACTAATTGCATCTCAATAAGTAATATGAATAAAAGACCTAAATGTTATATTGAGATTGTATGATGTATTCTATACCAGCATGTCACTGCACGAAAGCTGGTCAACAGAATGAAATACAGTAGATCACAACAGTTGGCGATCTTAGGAGTCATTACTATTTATACGTATATTAAATTAACGTTATTAAAACAAAGTCTAATTTGAATTTAAGTTAATTCAGGGCTAGGCATACTTGAGAAATTAATATTTAATAATTCAAACTTACTTGAAAGCGCATAAACTACGCAGTACAACGAGAAAACCTGATCTATTTTGACCACTATACAATATTTAAATAGATCAATTTTCACCGAATTATCTAGTGGATCTAATTAAAAAAAAAAAGTACCCGCTTCTATATGCTTCCATTATAGTTCACGATTTGGCCCATTGTTCTGTAATCAAAGGATTCGGAATTCGAGTCAAGAGTGGAAACGTGTTTAACGTAGTGGTTCCGAACCACCTTTAAAACGTTTAATAAACCTAGCTTCAGGCAGATTAATTATCTTTAGAAGAAATAAGCGAACGTTTTACAAATGGATATTTACACGCTTCAGCACTGAAATATCTTTCCTATGAAGTATACGCTAATTTTACCATACCTTAGTAGTGCTCATTCAAAGATGTACTGAAGCACTGCCGAAGCCTTTTGCGCTTTAAAGGACTAATAGCCCAAACTGAACTGAATTTTAATTTAATTTTAAAGACCTTTGGTTCAGGCCGGATGGATGAATTGGTGGAAACGAGAGAACCTCGGGAAAATCCACGCATACGGTGTTTGTCCACCACAAAGCCCACATGGTATGAGCATGGAATAAAACTGAAGGTGTACGTGGTCTTTACTGTGCACATTCATCGCTCATACTCAATAGACAATGAAATGTAAGAGAAAATACATAAACACACGGCAACATCGCATATCAGTATTCAGTTTTTTTTATTTTTAATACTCAAAGATTCAAAGAAATAAACTGTTGCTTTATGGGAGAGAGCTATAGCGGCACCACTAGTTCAACCCTGTTTTATCATTCGTCACACACTGGGATGGTATTTTCAATCACAGCCAGGGCGGCAACCTTCTACATTCTCCCTCCCACAAACATAGTTGTCCGCAACAGTGTTCGGTCTTAAAATGTTATAAAATAGTTAAATATAACGTCTCAATGAAATTTTCAGTTTTAAATACCGAACCAGGTACCGTATACATTGAGTGTTAATGAAATAAAAAAAATCAACTATACTCCAATAAATCCTTGATCAATATAGATACCAAGCAAGCTAATGTACAAGCTGAATAAATTCAATTCAATAAACTCAAAGCAATATACTTTTCTTTCCTATCTGTTCTTCTGGTTTAATTCAGCATCGAAATTAAAGAGATTGCCTATTACATGCATTTAAATCCTTTTGATAATTTGTATTTTTACCGGCTCTCAACTTAGTAACGAACAGTACAGATTTTTCGCCTTTAAAACTTCGCAAGACACGGTACGCGTAGAGCATTTTTAAGAGTGGTGGTGAGGATCACTGCATCAATCAAGAGGTTCGTGTCACCTGAGTACACCACACGATAAGTTGATGCTGTGGTAGAATTCTCTTACAGGAAATAGGAAAAGTTTCAATTTAATAGTGGTTGCAAAAGTAGGTTATAATTTTATTTTATTTAGAGTTATTTACGTTAACGACGTCCCTTAGCGAGAACTCTTCCCGGGGCAGAGAAGTAGTCGGGGCCTTTGTCTGGGTACCAAACCAGCATTCACCTAGTGAAGCCGCGGGGGAAGGGCGCTTGAAAACTTCTAGTATGAACGGCGGGAGGACTCGAATCTGTTTTCCTCGATTTCCTTAAAAGGCGAACATTGTCTTATAAACAACATAAAATCTAGATTTTAAAAGTATGTAGGTCTACGACAGAATACTGAGACATTATTAGATATTCTACACAATGCAGAGACACTGAACACTTCTAGGTTAACTAGCATATATCCTGAAATAAATTAAGAATTTGACACATCTTCAAAACATTTTTATCAAGAAAAAATTCTAATGCCAAAGAAAAACATTCTACAGAAATCCCTACATATATTCTCGGGAGCCCAGTAATGTGTCTTGTTAACGACAAGTTCACAGATATTAACCTGCAATAATAGAATAACAATTCATTCTTCTGCCCTATGTCGCAGTATTTTTAAACGGAATGTCATGTGAAAACACATACAGAATAATGTATACTCATATACTACATATAATTAATCTGTCAATATATTATCCATCAGAACATGCATTAGTTGTTCATTTACGGGCAAAATTCACTTTTATCCTTTGTGGCATTCCTCGTACTCAAGAGAGAGAGAGAGAGAGATAAAAAAAAAAAAGTGAAGACCAACCTCTTGACTCACGTATTCAACACGAACCCACTCTCCTGAATGCATCTTCTATGCGTGTTTATAAATCTTTCTGAAAACTTACAAGCTACAATACGAGAAATACTGTAAATATTCTTTGTTTAGCTTTAAAATGTCAGATACTTAATTTTCCCGTCACAAATTCACAAGAGCCATCATTCAGTAGCTCGGCTTCTTTACCATGCGAATCAGTGTCTAGGCACGTGACTAACAGAGTCAAGTTTATGTTGACATCCAGGCAAGGATCTTATTTTCACATTTTTCTACCCAGAATTCCGAGATCTTAGTACTGAAATTGCGACACAATTTCCGAAAAATTTTAAACAAATGTTAGGCGAAAAATTCTTGGCGCGAATTTGACATTTTTTAAAATAAATTTGTATTTTATTCTTTTAACGCTTACAAAAACTAGGAATGATATTATAAGCTTATGAATATCATGATAGTTACATATTGACGCACTTTTTTAATATATTAATAATAGGCACCCATAGTATTTAAATTTCAGTTGCCTGAATTGTAGTGCAAGAAAAATGTCAAATATGATCGAATTAATATTAAAATTTAGTTTATTGCATGTTTTTAACATGATTTGATTCTTTCAAAAACGCCAAGAAATAAGTAAAAGAAAACAGGTCTTCGTAATAGTTACCTATGCATTCATTCGCCTATAAATTAATGTATAAAAATAGTGTAGAAAAGCAGGGTGCGAAAATCACTTGCCATTTCTTACCATTGTAAGTTTAAAATAATTAATTTCAAACAAATTCAATAATTTTAGTTTAGCTCTTGCAGGGTTGCCAACATGTACGATAGTTATTGGCTTGGGCGATGGTTTAGATACGATAATGAAGAACTCAGGGACGTACCTAGGGGAAGTGTCCGGGTTCCGGACCCCCCCCCCAATTCAGAATTTTCAGCAGAAATAGTATACTTTTAGGGGTGATTATATGATTTAAAATGTATTCAAGATATAGTTCATAGCCAGACACAACTTGGGACCCTCGGAAGCCCGTGAACCCCTCGCAAAACCAACTTCTGGATACGTGCTTAGAATAACTGTGCGATAATTTTTGGAGAGAATTGGTAATATTGAGGGAAGATGCACAAACTAATGTGCCGAATATTTGTAGAAATAGTTAAACAGCCTTTGGAAAGACGCGGAAAATACTCTATTAGCCAACTTCGAGTATGAAACAAAGCGGTATCTTTCCAAGGACACCTAGTAACCGATACTCTGCTGTCTTTTAAGTGTTTTTTCCTAAATCAAATTCACAATTGTTAAAATATTAAAAAAAGCATATGAAAGTTTACCCGAACTCTTGGTATCGACTGTTTATTTTACGAGAAAATCAATATTTTTCTCACGATTTCACAATATTTTTTGTTCGGCTAGTTGGCAGCGCTGCTAGTAACGAACGTAATTTTTTAATCCTAATTATTCATTTGATCAATTGGTAGCTTATGGATGGGATCGAATTTCGTGTTTACTAACGATTCAGTGATTTCGCCAGACTGTAGGGGGGTGTTTACCCCCAAAGTCTCGGCAACCCCCCCCCCCACTTTAACATTTTTGTAGTGAAAAATCGATGGAATCTGTAAGAAACTTCACTTACACCGTCCCAATTTTGACTTTACACCCCACAAACTGAAAATCCTGGCGGAAACTCCGTAACGATTACTCTTGGGTATGCGATAGCATAAATTTGTTTCTGAAAATTATAACCATTTTAGTCAGGATTAGCACGTGCAATTTCAATATCCATTTAGGTTCAGGGCGAATACAAATGTCACACACGAAGAGACTTCATGTTTGATTGCTCAATTGTTCTTCGTTGTCAAGATGAATCAGTTAACCATTTCAATTTTTATTCGATGTGTCACATGTAAGTTGTCTACAGAAATTCTCTTTGTTGAACGAATTATAAAAGTCAGTGTTTCCATCTGTCGGTATGTATTGTCGAAACGTAATAGACCGTTAGGCGAGTAAGGCGATAGATATTTTCGAATGCACGAGTAATCTATTTTCTTATTTAAAAATTGCATGCTCGATTTGTAGCCGGGGATGGTTGGATTGTCTCTTCCCCATTGTAAAAATCTTCCCTGGTTTTTCTTTTTAAATATCCCCATCCTGCGATCGGAACGGATACAGCGTTAAAGGTGTCTGAGAAATATATTCCCCTCTCTGGAAAGTAAAAAAATCGAACACTGAAAACATGTCTTAATTCCATAGAAGTTTAGAAACAAATCATATTACTGGTATGAAAAGTCGATTTTGGTTTACTGATCTACTAAGCGAGTAATTATGTATGTAAGTCACATCTCACGAACGACATTAAGTAAAACATTTAACAGAAATATAGAACACATTTAATTACCAACTTTATTTAAGAGGTAACACAACCGATGAAAGAAAATAAGGATAAACTTCAGATTTGATCAGTCAACTTTGAGTCAATTCTGCGCCACAATACCAATGATTTTCTCAAGCGATTGACGCACAGATATGAATTTTTACAGACA
The DNA here is from genome assembly GCA_022664845.1 of Lepisma saccharinum. Lineage (NCBI taxonomy): Eukaryota > Metazoa > Arthropoda > Insecta > Zygentoma > Lepismatidae > Lepisma > Lepisma saccharinum. The sequence continues at coordinate 8,882 of JAGDQP010039446.1, read as the reverse complement.
GAACGAAGGCGGATTTGTTAAAGTTAGGAAAGATTACGCCTATTATATTTATAATTAGGCCTACGTTAAATAATATGGGCTTTTGGTGTCTTTGGCTGAAGCCATATTTACGTGACGTTTCTGTTGATAATGACAACGTAGTAATACGTCCATCATACCGCGGTGGAATATTAGTGGATACGCCATGATGACAATCACTTTGCATGCGTCATGCATTTCAATAGTTTTTCCTATTACACTTAAATGATTAAATATCTTTTTACTTTTTAAGTTCTCAATACCACTAACGAAGTTCCTAATGTTACATTGCTCCTCCATTTTTTAGACTTGACTGACCAGATCTAAAGTTAACCCAAAGTCTCAACTAAAATTTTCTATATTTAGTTTGCATAAGGTAGGCCTGTAGGTTATTAAATTCAGTACTGCACTTGAAGAAGTGTATGTCAAACCGCTCGAAATATTCAGTTTGTGTACTCCCCCCCCCCAATTTTTACTTTTTTCTCCATTTTGTATTTAGGGTAAATAAATGGTGAAGGGTATGCCAGGTATTCGAATGTCATTAAGTGTGCCCCTATCTCCGAATTCTTACCTTGAGAATCTGATTCAAGATACCTGAACTCATTCTTTCAATAATTGTCTCGGCTGAATTTCTTCTGTAGGATGCTCAGTTCATATGAGTATACACCTGTGTGTATATGCCCTGCCCGTCTCCCCTTCCCTAAGAATTTTGCGAAATTTGATCATTTTTAGTTCAAAACCAATGATTTTGCCAGAGCCCCCTCCCAAATAGAGGTATCACCTCTCCAAATTCTTGATCTTACACCTTCAGCTGTAAAACTTTTAAAAATCTATAAACCCTGCAAAACTCTACTCATACCTGTCTAATTTTGGTTTTGCACTTCTGGAAGAATCACTGCTCAAAAGTAAGAACGTGTGGTATATATAGACTACTGTATCTTAAAGTGGACTCGTGCATCAAGTACAAGTAAAGGTAAAGCTCTCCTGTGCGATGCCGTGGACGGCGCATGGGGGATGTAGAGGTAGCACTCGACCTACGGTACGAAGTGAGGTGGGGTGGTCAGTCCCATGCTCGACCGCCTTTACCTTCCCAAGCTGCTCAGAAATAACAAGGAGACACTGGTACTCAGTTTGATAGGAAGCTTAGTGCACCTCAGAACGCCAGGCATGGGAACACTGCGAGAAAAGTCTCCACTGTCGTGGCCGGGATTTGAACCCGGACCGCCCGATTCGTTGTTACTATTGCGGTACCATAATTATATTCGCTCCATGTGATTCAGGAAAGGACAAGATGTGACTCACATCTTATACTAACGAGACCAATGCTTTAAGAAACTTCACCTTACTACTCACTCAATTAGCTTGTTATTAAAAGCTGTAAAGTATTATGGCGTATATCCACCAGGAACGTACGCAGGGTCCCGCCCCCCCCCCCCATTAAGATTTTTTGTGAAATTAGCATCATTTTTGGCAAAACTATATGCATTTTACGTAAATTTCACACCAAGACAGACCTCGGACAACCCCCCCCCCCCCGCAAATCAACTTCTGGGTACGTAGCTGTTATTCACCATATCTTTCCTGCTCAGTGCCGTTATCAAATGTATACGAAATGTGCTATGTAAAGTGAACATACCTACTGCTGTGTGACAGTAGGAATAGACAGTGAGCGTTGTTGCTCAGTGTAAAATTTTCTCGGCTTGTAATCAAGACCGATCATGATAACAGGTTTTCTTATGATTTTCTTCTGTCACAATAAATGAATGTCGGTATGATACCTTTAAGCAGGGGTAGAATTAACCTATTTCATTATTTCTCTCACAGGTTGAATACAATTTGACGGCCTTGAGATATAGAGACCAGAAATATTAAGTTTTACAATTTTCAAGAAACCAGTCTCACCAAGTTTTAATTTTGTTTTATATACACTTTTTTTTTAATGCGTATTCGTTTTCTTCTTATACCAAACGCGTATATGTTTCATGCGCAAAATCTGCGCATGAAATTTCACTTGTTAGTGAAATACTTTTGCAGACTGTAGAATGTTTAATTCTTGGCTATTGGACCTTACCAAGTGCTTTGACTCCAACGCAACATAACTTCGAAGTTGTCTCAAACGTTTTTGAATCAGTCGGTTAATTGAAAGAGTAAAAGTTCCGGGGATTTCAAAACGATACTTGTGAAATTCTTGTAAGGTTTCCTTTTCCGGGAGGGAGTTTCAAGAACAGATGATCTTCCAGACAGCAAGAATTTGCTTCAGGACTGAAATTTTGTAGATCTGGTCCTACATTGTTGAAGACCATATCTTTTTCGTTTAAAATGCTCCGGTAGTGTTCAGAAAAGGTCGTAGCGAACTTGGGGGGTGGGGGGGTCGGTTGCTGACATCGAAACAAGAAAAAAGTTCCCATGAACATGTGTCGAATTCTGCGTCGTTTAGGAGATACAGCGTTTCCAACTGGGAACCCGAAAGTCGACGCCGACAATAGGATGAAAATGAATAAGTCGCAATAAAGCAGAAACGATACATGAAATGAAAATATGGTTTATGGCAAGTATCTTCCAATATCATGGTGGATATGAGAAATGAAAACGCGATATCACCGGGTTGCCAGTGTTGCCAGCCTGATATCACGTTGGATATTTTCCCATGCCACTACGTCGTTTTATTGGATTTGTTGTATGCCCTCGTGATTATCAACAACAAATATGTAGCATACACAGCAGTGTTCCCAACTATGGATCATACTCCAACTAGAATTGGTATTTTTCTCGGATATGTCCTCTCATGTATTATTCATAGTTTCCAACACTTCAGTTTCTGCTTTGCATACGTATGTTGTTTTTCATCACCAAATTTTATAAACTGACGTAATGCCATTTGCAAATGTTCAACGTGATACCAAGTACTGGCGACCCATTGACATATGCGTTTTCACTTCGGGTATCCACCATGTTGTTGGAAGATACTTCCAACAAACGATATTTTCATTTCATGTATCGTTTCTGTTTTATTGCGACTTATTAATCTTTATCCTATTGTCGGCGTCGACTTTTGAGCTTCCAGTTGACAACTGTGTATCTCCGAAATGACGCAGAATTGGACTTTTTTTTCTTCTGGTTTTGTTACGACCTTTTCCGAATACCCTGTACATGTAAATTTAAAAGTTATGGTATTGTGTGTGTCGGTGAATACCGACTCAATTTAATCTCTGGTTTGGATACAAGTCTGAAGTTATTGAAGTGAAAGCAGACCACTGCCTGGTAAAATCAATTTGCATTATTCTTTGAATAATACACATAATACCAAAAATACTGGAAAATCTTTGTATTGCGTCTTTTTAGTATGCAGTTTCAAAACGTGAGTGAAATGCGTGTAAAGAATCGGGATAGTTTATTGGATGCACGTTCTAGAACTGTGGTGGTGGAAAATAATGTCAGACTGGTAATACAGTTTCAGGTTAACGAACAGACCCAAGTTTCTGGAATAAACACATGGTACCATATTCAATCACTTCCCATACCTGTATGCGGTTAATTATTAAAACTGAATCGAAATACATGGTAGTCTTTATGTAAATCCTTCCAAGATTTCTTATTCACAGCTTTCAATTTCCTTTACATCCTTAACGTTACAAATGGAAAAGTGTAAAATAGTATTCACTGATTCAAGTGAACACACTCTTTCAAACAAACATATGATCCGGACCATTTTGTCCAATTCATTTGGACACGAAATAAAACTAACATCGTAGTAATAGTACTGGCAATGAACTGATATTCAGGCTATTGTCATTGTTGTGATTTATTATTTTATTTTATTTATTTAGTTATTTATTCATTGCAGTAATAGACGAATTATGGAACAATGGCTTCTATTTCTGGAACGGTTATTGTTCATTTGTGAGTGGAATTGAAACTTTACATTCTAGCTTTGCAACCAGAAACAAGCTACAATCTGTGCCCTCTTTTACTCCGTCCATGGGTGAAGGAACGGTGCAACCCTGCCCGTAATTCAAGATATGATCTTGGATGTACATGTACATTTGTTAATTAAATTATAATTTCTCACTGGAATATTTTGTACAACTAGGGGACACTGCGTCCCCTCGTGTCCACTATTTCCAGTCCTGATCTTGGGATAACTCCTGACGTACCGTAGGGTAACCACGGAAAGATTAGTATGAGCATAGGCGTGCACAGCATTGTTGACGTAATAGCCCGCACTATCTCCAGAAAAGTCGTTAAACATCTTGAGACAAAGAGGAGGTTGAGAAACACAAGAATGACGACTCATGTTTTCAAGAGAATGTAATCAATTTCCGTATTGCCAGCAATAAAACAGGTCGTAGGTATTAAAAGCAATCGTGTTTTTTAATTTAACATTGGATTTTATGGACCGCAGAATACCGTCAGGTCTGCTGCAAGCCAAAATCGGTTCATTATCATCATCATCTTTATTCATCTTTTCATACATTTGTGGTCTACAGACCAGTTCTACATTAGAATCGTCACATGGAATCTAATCATAATTAAAACACATTGCAAAGCCTAAATTAAAACAAGGTTATAAGAAATTTTGAAATATTTTCAGTAGATTTTGATCATTTAGGTAGCTTATTGTATAACCTTGTACAGTAACAAAATACGCTGTTATATCAGTGTAATCATTTTAAGCTAAAATCTTGTGATTAGTTTAAAAAAATTCTGAAAAGCATGAAAGTTGGTATACATATCAGCGTGAGCGGGAAAAACAGTATAAGTCAGAAATTAGCCAAAATGAGATAAGTTAAAATTTGAGATCTGCAGGTGATGCCCCACCTTCGGTTAACTTAGTATAAGTCAATTGTATAGTATATAGTATTCAGTATATAGTATATACTGAACTTAGTATATAGTATTCAGTCAACGTGAGCTGAATTTGTACTTTTAGAATACGTGGTATCTTATGGCTGGCAGGGAAGAAGAAACTCGTCTCCTGAAAAACTGTTTTCTGATTTATACTTTTTTTTCCGCACACGCTAGAGATAGTATTTGACCACCCAAAGTAACATACTAATAGTCCCCAAAAAATCAAAATAGGAAAATGGCGGCCTTTTTTTTTTTTAATTTTCGCGGAAACTAAGCATTACATCGAAAAAAGTTTCAAATGAAGTTTGTTCAGCATAAAATTATTAATCGTTCTTGTAATTACCGTTTTTTCCATTTGACCAATCCCAAAGTCACAAAATGACATCAAATGGAAAGCATTTTTTTTTTTTTTTTTTCAGAATCAAAAATCTTTAGATTATTAAAAAAATGTTCTTAGAAGTATGAGATTTGGTACATGGAAAGTACTTGGACACCGAAGTAACAAATGAAAAGTCTTCAAAAATCAAAGTTGTGCTATGGCCGACATCTTGGAAAATGGCAGCCATAATTTATTTTTTCAATTTTCGCGGAAATTAATCGTCACAAAGAAAAAGTTTTAAATAAAGTTTGTTCAGCATAAAATTATGATTTTTTTAAATAAACATTTTGTGTTAGACAGTGAAAAGGTGTCAAGAAATTAAATATCCGCAGAGGATATAATGAGTGACTTCAAAAGCAGGTAAAAAAAAAACAAAAAAAAAAAAACAGCCTAGTGTCAGATATTTTAGCTGTCTACAAGGAAGCAAAAGAAACTAGGACAACAACCAAACTGTAGTTACAATATATGAAAATGGGAAGTTTATTACAACTGAAAATACAGGAGACCTTACACTCCATCTGAATACAGTAATAGGTATGTTCCCTTTTATTATGTTGCAAGTCATAACTTGTATTCATAAAGTTCTCATCTCTAAATTCAAAATCTTTATAGATAAAAGTATATTAAATTTAATATATGGACAGTTACATGAAACATACAATAATTATATTTAATAACTATCATAACCTTTCGGTATTTTTTTCAAAC
>JAGDQP010039445.1:5765-16405 GCA_022664845.1 Lepisma saccharinum | reverse complement strand
ATTTTATGTAAGTTTAAAATTAACGTTTCATATGCTAAAATTGTCGCATTGTCAAACGTTCCGACTGAAAAGATTTCCATAGGTCATTTTTTTTTAACTGTTTCCGAGAGTATAACGTGTGTTACAAGTATAGTGTGTGTAAAATTCTTTAATAAATTGCGGCTTGGCTAAGAGAAATGTCTTGGCAAGGCACGAACTTGCTATTGGTCTGCTCACTTCGCTGCAAATCTAGCATTGGAGTTCAACTAACTTTTTCTACAGACTGAAGGTCCAACAAGTTAACCACTATACTACATCGGACTTTTGTTGATAAACTAACTAACTTTTATTCGCAACTCTATGCCATCTTAACCATGTCGCATTTTAGATGAGAATTTTACTTTAATAAAATAGGTTGACAAGACTTAAACTTTATCAAAACACACATTACATGTAACTGTTTCACTGTCGTATCAACACCAGACAAAACACTAATCTATGCTCTGCAAGCTCATATAAGCACCAGAAGGCCAAGAGATCCTGCTTCATCTTCATCCGATCACGGTTCAGAGATTGTTCACTTTCCGAAACTAAAAATATTCAATTAATCTCAGTTCGCCAACAGTTCACTGCTCACAGGCCACACCCCTTAGTCAACTAGAACGCCATATCAAACTTATGGCAACAGAAATACTACATAAATTTTACACATCCAGCACTCCGCTAGCCCGATAACGTACACCAGTCATCATTTCTTGTATAGAAACGAGAGGCACTGTCCGGCGACCACTGATAATTTCAACTCAGAACATGATGGAACCACCCCGCTATTAATTACTTCCGATGGCGTCCCGACTTGTAGTGGATGATTATCAAGACAACCAAATTTGCTAATTTTTTTTATTATTATTTTAGGCGACTACTTCTAGTCCTATCCTGTGCACTGTCAGTTAACTGATAATGGTTGCATTTCCTCGTAACGTCGCTCGGGGGTCTTCTGCAATTTGGCACAGAGAAAGACTCTCGCACAATCATGATAGGCATGAGCACTTTCACGCACAGAGATATTGACTGCTGTGGAATTTGACTACTACACCACGTAATATGACAATTCCACAGCTAGCACAAGATAAACCCTGACTATTAGCTTCATGCAGTCACTAGACCCAACGTGGATACGTATATCATACCACTTATTGATAGTGAATCTCCAGCAAGAATTATGCCAGGAATTTCAGTTTAGGAGCATGTAAAACCAAATTAGGGAATATAAGTGGAGGTTTCTATCAATTTTAACCATAACAATTTTACAGTTAGGTGTGTGTGTGTGCCCGAGAGTTCGGAGGTTTGATACCCCATCTGGGTTGAGGGTGTCTGACAGAATCCCTGTTCTCCAATTATACCTGCAAAGATCTTCAATATACCAATGCAAAAATAATCACATAAAAGTTACGGGAGTTTTGTTACGACAGTGTTGCAAATCCTCATTAATGTAATAGTTGCTGAAGTTAATGTAGCATTAAAGAATAGTAGACCAGTAGGTATTACAGTACTAGTGGCTGATAATGACAACTATAATGATTGTAAGTTTTCACCTTTTTTAAAAAGCTTCTTTATTTGTGTTTTACAAATATTAATAGCATGCGATTACCTTGTCATCTTATTGGTTCAAAATTACAGATATGTTCAAAAATATCACAGGATTTGAGTGCTTTTCTATCCTATTTTCGTGCTTTTTTTTTTTATTTAGACTGTACGATGGAGACAAGGCCAGGCGGACCAAGTAACTAAAAATGAATGAATAAATATGGAAGTGTCGAACTCTTCGGCCATCCCATGCAATAAATCGTAGAGGAACCGTGCAGAGACGGTAAACCACGAAAGTTATTGGTTTTTCTTTCTCGCGTTTTTATCTTTTTTTTTATTTTATTTTATATTTTTTTAAGTTGCGCGGTCGCAAATCTTCGCTCGTCTTCTGAAAACCCTTCGAACCAACCAACCAACCACTGCGAATTACCACCTATAGCGAAACCCAAAACAACCCACAGTATGAGGAATGGATTAGAGGCAGAGAAAAAAAATGTGGGCAAACTGATGTCATGCATTTTCATGCTCTTCAGAGAGTGGTAGGGAAAGGGAGGACGGGGGATGGATATTGAATGAACGGCTAAGAAATACATTTCTCTTCTCCTGCTGCGTTAGTTGTTAATCTTCTGTCCAATATATGTGCCATATATCATCAAGGAACGAACGCAATGGGTTTGATGCCAGCTTACAGGTATTTTCGAGGCTATAGTACTTTACCTACAGAATATATTGGAGATCTCTTTTCTCTTCTCTGTGTGCTTAATCATCGCCCGTGGTCTAATGGTTACGGTCTCACACTTCAGAGGAACACTGGACAGGTATATAGGTTCCATCCCTGCTGCTAATTATGCTGACTGACGTTTAACTTACTTTTAATAAACGTGTGGTCGGTACCTTTTCCTACCCCGGAAGTGATCACCGAGATACATACTCGCTCAAACGTGTGACGGACCTTAGCTATAGCTGCTACAACAGCCCCTAAACAGATTGTATGTCTGTCTATATTTCTACAGCCCATAAAGGACTATCAGTCAGGTGTATCGTATTTTCAAAATGTGGTTTAATAAGAACGATATAAAGCAGATACAAAAGGATATTGAGAAACTATATTGATTTCGAGAAAGCGTTCGATAGAATCAATGTATCTTTCAGAAGTTAATATGGAGTGAAAATATGGATGACTTACAAAGAATTAAGTTTTGAATAATAAAAAAAGTAAGGTTGAAACTAGAAAGTTTAGTCGAACAAATTAAGTGGTAGATAGTGGGGAGGGACGAATACTGTATCTGACTCCTTTATTTAATAATGTACTGAAAATAAATGTTTTAACAACGGCGGAGACATGTTGGAGAAACAAATGTGGAAATGATGTGCAGATTTGCAGTAGGGACATTCAATTTTTTGATATATCGAATCGTTATCGATATTTAAAATTATCGAAGGTTCGATATTGGGACTCCTTGATATTCGATATTCCGATACGATACTGTGTTTGATATTCCGATTCGTTATTGAGTTCGATATATCGTTAAATTTCGATATTAAAAAATATCAAACTTTCATATTTAATTTCAAATATCAAACATAGCTAATTTGTAGATGGTATGGATCTTCTGTCCACAGACCGAAGAGTGTAAACGAGAAACAGTCAGAAGGGCGGAAAGGAAGGAAATAGAATAAAGACATTCAATAAGAAGAAAAATAATTTCTGTTTGGCAATGGAAAAATAGATCTAGTTGAGAACGAGATTAATTCAATGTTTTGCGTGGACTTTTGTGAAGTGGAAGCCTATCCCAGAGGTATTGAACTTCGCGAGGTGCAGCCCCGACCTCAAGACGTGAGGGCAAAGTTGAAGCTCCATCGTGAGGTCGAGGTTCAGTGATATCGAGATTGAAGTTCCATCGTGAGGTCGAGGTTGAAGTTCCGTCGCCAGGTCGAAGTTGAGTGAAGTCGAGGTTGAAGCTCCATCCCGAGGTCGAAGTTGAATGAGGTCAAGGTTGAAGTTTCATTCCGAGGTCGAGGTTGAGTTAAAGTCTGATCGCGAAGTCGAGAATTCGTGGTTGAAGCTCCATCGCTCCAAATGTACACCTATAGCATACACTACATGAAATAGTAAGAAGAAAAGATTGATAGCTATCTATGTGTGGTCCTGAAGGATATTTGAAGATAATAGTCGTGCCATGTTGAGTAGTTGAGAATGAAGGCCACAAAATAACAATATTAGATTAAAACTTTAAAGAAGATGAAACGTACCGACTGAGGGATATTACTAAGGTATAAACAGTGGATTGTAGTACGAAATTGATGGTATAGTTGAGGTGGTGAATAACTCATTGTAAGCGCTGGACAGTATCAAAGCTCTGCACAGGGATATATATTAGGGAGGATTCCGTGGGGGGGGGGGGGGGGGCAGGTCCCGTCCGCCCCTCACGAAATTCAACATTTTATCTACTTGTACCCATATTCTTTACAATTTTCGGAATTCTTTTCGATTTCACTTATATTTACATTAGAGCCCACCCACTCACACGAAACAAAATATAGAACTTACTTATATTCTTACACATTACATATTCTTACATTCACGCAGTATAAAATTTTTAGTGTGATTTCAGATTTTTATAAGTGACTTGTATTTCTCCTTACTTTAGCCTCCCCTTCCCCCCGCCGTTCCTCAAAAACTTGTTTTAGTTTTGGTGTGGATGTACAAGTATTATGATTGTGTTCTCATGCTTCAATTTTTCATGACTGCAGCTTCTACCCGTTTTCTCTCCACTGAATGAATAGAGAATCCTACGCGGACAAAAAGAGAACAGGGTTGCCAGATAATGGATGCCAAAAGTAGCAGATAGAACAGGAAACCGTAACAAATTTTAACAGTAGACAGGTCTAAATATATGCGTATGGTAATAATGAGTATTCTTCTTGGAGTTTCGGAGGTAAGGTGAACCTATGGCCCTTACAACTGCCTGACTGACATAGGTGGAGATTATAACACCCTATATGGGGACATACAGTTTAAAGTCGATTCCGAGTTATTTGTGTCCCCACAAGGAATAGAACCCAAGACTGCTTCAAGACAAGTTGAATTATATGCATAGCCTTTAGGCATATGCAAGAACGCTATATATACAATAGCTTAGTGGCAACCCGCTCGTCTACTTACCTACAGTAGTAATCGGGAGGTATCGAGTTGAATTTTGGGACATTTCTCACCACATGTTTACTGGGAATTATTTCCTCAGTTACAACCAGGTAAATGTGACTTCCTTCTGCTAATGTAAAGTGTAAGCTGAACCGAGCGGCTGTAACTCAGTTGGTAGAGCGCTTGGCTTACTGATCAGAAGGTCCTCGGAATGATCCCATTGATCGTTCATCCTAAGTTTTTCCAGGAATTTCCCTCAGCCATACCAGGCAAGTACCGGGATGGTACCGGCTATTTAGACAGTTGCCGATTACCTTCCAACATCCTCTACCCATTCTATCCTGGCCTCAGCCTGAGGTTCATATAGGCCATAATTAAATTCAAATTCAAATGTAAGCATTGGGATTCTTCTAGTCCTAAGAGGCAGCAAACAGTGGCGTCGACAGAATTTGAGAATACGGGGTGCTGAAGGGTGCACAACCATTAGAAGGGGGGTGCGATGCCGGATATTATATAATGGCTCTATAAATTTTCATTTTTTCCCCTATATAGGTTGAAACGCACCTTAGATACATGGGTGTGTTGCATATGTAAATACATCACTTTACATACCTTGATCATGCCTTTGCTCTTACGACAACCGTTTTCTTCGTACATTTGAATAGTGATTGTAATTTAACAACTAGATTTATAATAGGGAAGGAATTTAGGCGGAACGATTTTATAATCAAAGCAAATGTCAAGGCATCAGAGCAAAGGAATTACACGACATCTTTTGTGCCATCTTAGACAACTTTAGAACGTTTTAATTACGAATTACTTGTTCATGCGTTTATAATTTCAATGAGCATCTTCCCTGACTGAAGAAATAGTAGTGTGGAAGGGATGCGAAACTTGACTCATGCCCGCACGCGAGATTTTTTATTCTAGTCGAGTATTGGATGTTCTAAAACTACTGTTCACTGTATTGTAAATCCCTATGTTGGCTAGATGTCATGGAATGACTGTAAATACAACGGTGAAACCACTGTTTGCCAGGTTCTAGCGTGACGCATTGGAAGAACGTTGGGTTATGAAATAAAAAAACGGGTTCGATTCCCGGCGGGGGGCAAGATTTTTCTTACAAAATATATTTTTATATGTTCAAATTATTATTAATAATTGCTTTCTTGCATTTTTCGTAGATTATCTTAAATTAGTGTCCATGAGAACGTAAAGGTTAGCTACTAAAAGCTAGGATGTATATAAATGAACCAGGGCTCGCGAGGTGTGCAAGAGGGGCACTGTGCATCCGAAGGGGCTGGGCGGCGTTAGCCGCATTGGAGGGGCGCAGCTCCCGGTTACCAGTGGGCATACGCAAAAGTACTGTTACATTCTTCTCCAACTTGTTTACGGCGGTAGTTTGCTATTACAGAGATTTAAATTTGGAACACCGTCTCGTGCATATTTATTGGCCAATCAAAACGAAGAGTTTCATAAACTAGACTAAAAAAAAAAATCGCTTCCCGCACCTCTTCGCAGCCCCTAATGACGCAATTTGTTTCAAAATTACATGTTAACTACGAAAATCCACTACTAATACCAAATACAGGTCTGAATTTAATTAATTACTTAGCTTATGATAGAAAGTTCTCTTTACCAACCAAATTAATTTATTTTTAAAATTTTAATTATCCAAACTAAGCAAATTGAAACATTGCAAATTGCTGTGGTAAATGAAAGTGGTATTGTTTGATTTATTGTACCAATCGAAACATGTTTCAAAGTTGAGCAACGTTAGTACGCAAATTCAGTGGTTGATCAGGACGAAAACTAACGATTTGTTCATTGTTAACTCTGGTTAAATTCAATAGAAATAAATTCGTGATTTGATTCTGGGGTTCTTGAAAGATAAAAATGGTCTAACAGTAAGTTGAATGACAGGACATTTCTTGTGGTCCCAAACTAATGTAACTGCTAAATTCGGCGAGAGACACCTTTCGCCTCATTCAGCACTTTCACCTAATCTGGCAACCCTGAAGAGTATAGTAAGATGAGACAATCTCTTCTAAGAAATTGAGAATGAAGAGGGTTAGGAACATAAAAGAGCATAGGAAGATATATATTTACCTTAAAAACAGAGTAGGAGGAGGGGGAGCAAGGTCATGAGGTAACATTTAACACGCCTTCCGGAAGATGTGCTACCCACAGTGTCTTGTGTCTTTTGTTTCCATGCACATAAAGTTTCAGGATTGAAAAACACAAAACAAAAAGGCCTGAGAATAATACTAAGAAGAAAAAAAATCAGGTGGAGATATGATGGGTGCTGTTTTATTATTCGGAGTGTCTTCTGTTTAAAGGGTGTACCCCAAGGTAGTGTGCTTTTAAAAATTTATTGCTTTAGTTCCATAAAATATAAATCTAATAACGCCAGAAAAATGGCATCTGTGAAAGAAGAGAGACGTTATTAAGAGAGAAAAAAATCCTGAAACAGAAAGGCGTTAACCTGTCTGTTGATATCTTAGTGTGTAAAAGTTTATTTCAAAGTTGGATGACATTAATTTTTCTCAGAGACAAGAAAGGGTGCTTTTTTTCTTTTCCTGTATCTAAAGATTGGTCGTAGATGGCAGTATTATAAGCTTTAGTTTTGATTGGAGCTGGTGGAGTGAGAGACAAACGCAGTTTATATGGGGAAATCAGGGAGTATATTATAGGTTATTAAAAGAAGAAATACCCACCCGTATTGTTCGTATTATTCTGATATGTTGTAACTCTGTTTTGAAAATATTTAAGTTCCATAGACAGTAAACCGACGCAATCTATATGACTGAGAATAGCTTGCATATGACTGGTAGAAATAGTTTATTCAAAATAAACAGTCCCTGTTACTTTAAAGGCTTAAATTAAATCAAAGTGCAAGAAATTAATTAATGAAAAGGACTTGCCAGTGTTACGGTTTTCAGAGCAATGCCGAGATGGCTGATTTCAATTTTCTTTTAAACCTGCGTTTCTTCAGGTGCTTTTAAATAATAATAAAAGTAAACAATACCAAAAACTCAGGAAAAATAAGAAGAAAAATGATACATAAACAATAAACAAAAAATTATCATTGTATTGAACGACTCAAGGTTGTGTATGCATTTCTGCTACTGCATTGAGACCTGAGGAAGGAGTAGCGAGTTGCCAGACGAAGAGATTGTCGCGCTATCTGCAAACAGATCGCTTTCTGGCTCAAGTATCAGAGGACCTTAACTGAACGCTAGTAAAAGTAGGAAATGTCCAACCTTTTATTTAAGTTACATTATAAAAAAATAATATTAATAAATGTTAAAATTTTAATATAAAAATATTATGGGTTTTAAAAGTATAAATAGCTGAAAGACATTTTCTGCTTGTAGGCTTCAGCAGGTAAAGCTGGGAAGCCTTATATTATTACTACGTCCGTCTGGCGACCATTTTCAACTCAGGGACTACTAGGACTGTACTAGGTCGCATGGCTCCAAGTCAGGAAAGATCGAATACAGTTTATTTTCCATTCGTTCACAAGGTGGCAGGACAGTGCTGTTAAAAGCGTTGTATTCAATTAATTCTTGTCATGCTTATATATAATAAACCTTAAAATGCCCCGATTGACCCGAATATCCCCAGTGTACAATAATGTTTTTCTCCTTTGCCAGTCAGTCGGAGTTTACTTCTGGAAGAACCCTCATATATGACATGAAAGAATACATTTAATTCTAGTTATTTTCTAATTAAGGTTCCTACAGAAATTAATCATGATTCATTAACTAATAGTGACTTCTACCTATTATACTCTCTATCGAAGAGACCTTGAGAAGAATATATATACAGTAAATAAAAAAAGAGAAAGAAAAGAATTCGACGTTATTTAGTCAGGTGTGTCTGGAAATTCCAAAATAAATAAAGTCATCATCCACAACAGGAAGACTCCTGTGGTTCAAAACATACTCGAAGGAGCACCCTGCTCCTCCCCGTCCTCACCTCTCCCTTTTTCTGGGCTATTACCACGTCATTGGGATAATTATACTGCGGGTCCTCCACCTTTGGATCTGAGAACATTAGACGGGTGGACAGGTCCATTATAGGGACCACCCGTTGCCATTTTTGCTGGGTTTTTTTCCTTCCCTTAAAACAGACTCATTAAAGACTCTAAACTCTTCAGGGTTTGGCGGGGGAAGAATAGAAACTGATCGTTGATTCCAGAGGAAGAAGTGGGGGTAGAGAAATGTCAAGAGGGCATTAGAAAAAGAGAGACAGGAAAAGTTCTTCCCCCTTCTACGAAAAACTTCACCGAAGATTGGAAATAGCTTTATTTAATTTCTTTTAGTGACTGTTATGCCTCCCAAGAAATTACATTCTAAACAAAGTTAATAGTTTTTCATTGGAAAGAAACTTTCCTCTTCTTCTTCTTCTTCTTCTATTTTTTTGTTATACCTAGCCTTGTTATTTCTGTCAATGAGATCTGCCCATTTCGTTTTCACGAGTAACTCCTTGACTTGTCACGCAATTTTTAACACGTCAAAATGAACCACCCATCTCTAGCTTTTTTTTTTAAAAAAAAAAAAAGAAGAAAAAACTAGAGTAGGCCAGGAGAATTCGGTCACGGGATAAATTGAGTCATTTTAGGGTTTATTATATATTAGTATGACAAGAGGGGTAGTCAGCTTCTTCAAGGTTGTGGTTTCGAATTCCGCCTGGTGTATGTAATCGTGACGGCCGGAATTTGATTTTTATTTATGGCCTTTAGGCATCTAAGGTCCAGACCGAGATACGGGAGGAGAAAGGATTTGGAGGAGAAGGTGTCAGACAGGACATATGTTGAAGGTGACATCTCGGTATTTGCCTGGTATGACTGAGGAAAAACCCTAGAAAAAACTTACGGAAGCTCGGTTCTTGACGGGTTGAAATTAATGTTACTAAAATGGGTCATACAGAATAAAGTTTTTTCTAATAAAAAAGGCACTTAAAATTACAAGATTTTCCCCGTGACCCGAATTCCCCCGGCTGGCCCTATAGAGTTAAGAAGATTAATAGGTTTAGAGGCCATAAAGCAGAGAACACCGAGAAAACATACGGGAGTTGAGTCAAAACAACTATATTCTTCCACATTTCTAAGTTACGTAGCAATTAAAGTATTAGAGGTATGCAAGTAAAGAAAAAAATCTGTTCAAACGTTTCCTGAAAAAAAAACCGAAAGATTTATTTCGGGACGGGTAATTGTCGGGAATCACCGACTCCTCAAGCCTTCCTGTCTCGAAACGAAAGCTGAAAGACTGAAATTAACTTCAGATTAGGGATTAGAGTCCATGTATTATTTGATCGTTTTCGATCCGATGACACTGCCAGAGCTTAAACCAGGTCACCAGGTCAAGTTTTGGACCTTATCTATGCTTCTGACCTGGCCTTAACCGGTAGCCCGGAGGTAAAGCAGTTTTTTTAGACTGTTG
The DNA here is from genome assembly GCA_022664845.1 of Lepisma saccharinum. NCBI lineage: Eukaryota > Metazoa > Arthropoda > Insecta > Zygentoma > Lepismatidae > Lepisma > Lepisma saccharinum. Next base: position 6,247 of record JAGDQP010039445.1, on the reverse strand, counting down.
GATCTGAACAATGATTCTTTCAGGTTGACCGGGAACGCGCGTGTTACACCCCAAAGGACAAAGAATACAGTGCGGACATATTCCTAACAAACATTCCTGGAAAGAACAAAAATCCCCCGGAAATGAACCATTAACTCTCCCCCTCGGTAAGGCTATTCTGAAAAAATATATAAATTCATAAATTAAAATATTGATTGAATCAAGCCACAGGTTTAAGACCAGGTCAAATCGAGACAAGACAGGGTCACCGGGTTAGGATTGGGTCACCGAGTTAGGATTGGGTTATCGGGTCAAGTCAATCTGTCAAGTTGTCAGGTCGCCGGATCAGTCAGGCCAAGTTTCGGGACGGGTCGCCGGGTCACCAGAAGTGACCCTGTTTCAGCTCTGGACACTACAACTCTGCCCTTATGGTATTAATGAACTATACGCACTCAGTCTGTCACCTCAAAGAAAGCCTGACTCGAACAAAGGTTACCCGGTCC
>JAGDQP010039444.1:0-17734 GCA_022664845.1 Lepisma saccharinum | reverse complement strand
ATGTAGGGAATTTTTATACAAATTATCTATGTATTATCTGACAGGAATCGGACGATCGGCAAATTTTTATGACACGAAAAGTTGGCCAATTTGGGAACACTAAGTCAACACAAAGTTAAAAAATTAGAAAAAGTGATTTATTTTATATCTGCAAAACAGTGGGATTTGGAATTGCCAAAGTAGGTGATTTCTTTAATATTTTTAACCAATCGTTTTCTATGTATTTAAGTGTATATTATTGATCAGGATTTTTTTTAAATATTTGCAAATTGATGCAGATAGACACCAAGTGGCATTTATCTGCTAATATTTTTAAAAACTCCCGACAAATAATATACAATATCTGTAATTATCTATCTATCAGTCAACAATATTTATATTTGTCACTAGGTCATAATATATAATAAACTCGTTAAATTTACTTTCATATTTTGAAATTAAATATTTTAACACAATGATTTTGTATTCTTAAGGACGTTATCTTTCACTAATTTGTTTATATTAACTAAAATATTTGAATTAACTTTATTAATTTTGTTATGCAAATACCTAAACCGATTTCAACAATGAAGAAGTATTAATATTTAGATATTGTGTTAAGAGTGAAAAAGAATTCAGAAGAGAAAACATAGGCTATACTCACTGTCAGATGGTTTTCCCCAACCACTTTCAGTAGCAGTTGAACCCACGTAGTCATCTGATCCACTTGCAAGACCGATAGTATCGATATACTCTGAAATATTAAACATAGGCACAAAATCAGTAATAAATATGTTGCGTGCTTTCCTGAATATCTTTTATATCTTTCAAACAAACGATTGAACACTTTGTATGTACGAGGACGATTGAAATAATTCAACTTGACATAAACATTAAACTTCTCTTATTATTACTTCCAAATAATTTCTTGTTACAGATATACTCTCGACTGTTATACAAAAGTTGTCAATTACCACTATGAATTCCTGTTCCAACTATTTTTGCCACATTCGATAAAAGGTTTATTGTGTCACTCAACTTCACCCGCTGAATTGCAAAATGATATGTAGTAACCATATGATGAAGCGATTGTGAATCGCCGTTGGTAGAGCCTTTCGTTTGTATTGAGACGGACCTGAGATCGTTCTTAGAGAGCGGACGTTCTGACTCTGTTTCCAGAATATTTCTCAGTCACATCAGACAAATATGGGAATGATAATTTGAAACTATGCTCTTAGAAGCTTCCTTCAAACATTATTTTCCCTATGGTATATCGGAATGGGTCGAAGTTGTCTCGAGGCGACTAATAAATTAAAAATCCTAAACAATTGACAAATTATAAAGCTACACAATGATTTGTACTAAGAATACCTCTACCTAACTTTAACAGCAGAACAGCATATATTCCTTGTTGCTGTCTTCCAGCGTTAGTGCAGCGCGAAAGTCGAAACAGTGAGAGCAAAGAAGACAAACTTTAACAAACGTTGGTCTTGAGTGAGTGAATTATTAACCTCCTAAACGAGCTGGTAAGATTATAAAGATGCGTCCTACAGTTCTACTAAAGTGGAATCCGAACAATTTTGTTCGAAGGTCCCAGACGGGAATTCAGCTAGTGACCACAAAAAGAGTTTTTTTAAAAAAACGAATTTACTTTGCTTACTCTCCCTTGAAAACACAGTTACTCTGCATTCCCTTGAATTAAATATAACATCACTAACTCTATTATATAATTATTTTCATTTCAAACAAGTGCCAGCAGGATAGAGTTGGTTCACTGCTTTAAAACAATGGTTGATAATATTCTTGGAATGTAAACTAATGTTGAAATATTGCCATATATTAGTTACCTAAATGTATGCAGTGTATTTTTTTAAGTAATGGCGATTACTTCAGGGTGTGATTATTTACATAAAAAACAAGTAAAATGTGCCTTTTAAGAAATTTCGAAACGTGCAAAGTTTCACAACTATAGGCGAATATATTTAAAGATTCATCGTAACCTCACCTCACATTTTGACCATAGTGACGTAAGTCGTGTCCGCAAAGAAAATGATAATCGAAGTAGTATCCAGTACGACTATTTAAGCTATGTGTCGATTGGCGAAAGCAGCTTAGCGGAAATGTTTATGCTTGCCCAAACAAAAACATCCATTTTTTACAATAAAAATATTATTTTTCAGAATCTCTCTATGCAGCATTCCCTCAATCATAAACATAAGCAATATTTACACTGATGTATCGAGTTCTACGTCCATTATGATTTGTTTCGTCGATATCACTTACGTCACTATATGTCAAGCTAAAACGATATTTTCAGAATGAGAATCTGAAACTCCAAAACTATCCATGTCTTATAATTTATCCAAGGCAAATGTATTTCTTGTTTGATGTAAAAAAATCACATTCCGAAATTTTTACTGCTATTTGGGAGACAAACTAAAGTGCCAAGCATCATGCGATGGTTATCTATTATTGAGTGGAATCATGTCACCCAGTAACACGAAATACAGCAATTCGACGCGTCAGGGACGCGAGAAGTCACTGGTGTCCACTGGAGCCATGCAGTCTCGACTGCCGTCCACAATTCTGTGATTGTTGCAGTTGTAAGATCCTTAGGGCGGATAGCATGTTCGATGATACCCCATACGCCCAATAGGGCGTATATCCGGCTATTTAATGAGGACAAATCATGTGTACGAAGTTACCAGAATTTTTCTTATAGCAGTTGGTCATTATAGCAGCCCGTTGACAGCGCATTGTCATCCTGAAAATTCCTATTGTTGGCAGGATACACGAAGTCCATAAAAGGCTGGAGATAGTAACCAGGCTGCTGAACGTAGCGATGAGCGGTGAATGTCCCGTTCAAGAGGGTAACCGGATCCAAACCATACCAGTTGAACACGCTCCACACCATGACGGAGCCACCATCAGATTGCACAGTGTCTTGTTGACAAATTGGGTCCATGTGATCACGTGGTCTGCGCCACACGCCACAGACCTACCAACGCGCGTAAAAATTGGAAACGTGGCTCATTGCCAGTCCTTTAAGGTTCTATCAACGCCTCGCCGTTTTCATGTAAGTCGCTGCCACCGATGGGCAACGAATAATAGCGGTATATGTGTCCGTCCTTGGCTTCCATACCTCATGGAGACCAAATTGCGCTGTACTGACCTCTCATCTGTGCAAATTTGAGTGTGATGTTTCCTTCCAAATAGATGTTTAGATTATAAAGTTTTTCCAAGGAAGTTTTAATGCTGTGAATGGAAAAGTTACGGCTTCTAAGTAACCAAGATTAGTTACATCGTTTCAACGAAAATAGACTTTTTAACCCACTAACTCAAACCAGAAATAACTTTCTATATAATTTGTTTTCGTTGAGACAGCTACAGGAAATTTTAAGACAAAAGAATTTACCCGAATACTATATTAAAAACAAGCTGCTGGTCCATGAGCTCTCTACCTGCTTTCGATGATGACGCGAATTCGTATAACAAAACAACTAAACATCTAAAACAATAAACCTCTATTTAGCACATTATGACCAATTCTCATGAAGTTATATAGTATTTAAATATAATGCTACTAAATTGGAATAATTTTTGTATGTATTAGATGGGAGCGCGACAAGGTGTCAAAATGACAAGTTTTACCGCAACGCTTGGTTCACTGGCGTCAAGCTGTCTCACTTTTATTTTGGTTTGTTGGCGACAAGGTATCACTACGACAAACTGACCCACATTTTTTATGAGGTACCACTTGTCTGGACTGCACCCGACAGGTTATACTATTTTTATTTTGGTTCGCTGGCTACAAGGTATCATGACGACAAGTTGACCCACATCCCTGAAGAGGTAGAACTTCGCGGGGCTGCACCCGACAGCTTATACTACTTTTATTTTGGTTCGCTGTCAACAAAGTATCACGACGAAAAGTTTACCCGAATTCCTGAAAAAGCACAACTTGTCGGGACTGCACCCGACAGGTTATACCACTTTTATTTCGATTTGGTGGCGACAAGGTGTCATGACAACACGTTGACCAACAAAATGTGGTATAACTAGTCGTCGTGACACTTTGTCATCGCCCATATTAGATACGTATTCAACAAAGCACATTTTCCTTGACATAGAATGTATAGTTATAGCTACATATATGTTGTAGTAGTTTAGGTAAAGATCAATAAACGGTGAAGATGTTTGTTTTAAGAGACGAACTCAATCAAAGTTGATAGCATTACTATCAAGGTGTAGTTTTTTTACAGTTCCATTTCCCATCTATTTAATCAACAGTAATTGAATCACAGGAAGCAATTCAATGGAACAGTTAGTAGTTCGACACGTACTGACGTTCTGTTATTGATAGAAATAAGACCTTTGCCACCTACATCATGAGTAACTGGAGAAACAGTTATCAGAGAAGACGATATAGGAAATCAATAGATAAGGAAACGAATACCAATATCAATATCCCAAAACGTTTGAAGAGCACAATTTCATGACTATGTGGTCACCTGTGCCAAAGCCGAGAACAAATATGTTGTTTACATCACACACCAGATTTTCTCCAAGAGTAAAAATCCGAGTGCCAATACCTACTATTAACCTTGTCTCACCGGACGTATGTGCTAATATATTAATGCCAGAATTAAGTACATGACCTGTTCTGAAAATCCCTCTTCTCCTAAATTTCCACCATAAAATTGCATTTTATCATCTTAATGCCAATTGCCTATTCAATAGATCCAAGAAATATCCTCTACGCCTACCTTAAACCTCCAGTTTGATTTCAGACTTAATCCAGTATTACTTCAGTTAGGCTTCAGTGTGACTGCAGCTTCACTTCAGACTGATCTCAATATTACTTGAGATCTACTTTGGTATACATCGCTTACATTTCCAAAGTGTTTCACTCTAACTTTGATGCTGCTCCAGTTTACACTGTTACAGTTTCAACTTCAAATTCTTTGTTTCTAAAAGTTCAATTTGACTTCTTTTGAATTTATCAAACTTCGCACATTACAAATAAAATGTTCTATCTCAATCATTGCATGGCTACTCTTAGACTAATGAAGAGCGGTGGTGAACATTCGTTACATCGTCAGAATTAGAGTATCTAACAAATTGAGTTTTTGTGCTGAGACTTTCCCACAGACATGGCCGCCGGACTTATTTTATAACATTTTATAAATGTAACAGTAGTGTTATATTATATTATAGCTCACCTACATTTATTACGATAGTGAAGTGCTTTCATAAATATTATGTATATCTCTGAGACCCGTTCAATTAATTGTGGTTAGTGTTCCAAATACTACGTACGTATCGTTAAATATCTTGATCTGGAATAGGTTATTGAAATTTCTTACATTATTGTCTACTAAAGAAAATTTGCCAGAGTTTTCAACGCTCTTCTAGCATTTGTACTGAAGTGTTGTATGTGAGAAATGAGCCGGCAGAGTTAATCTGAGGAGATTTTACTGGATGAAATATAGGCGATACAAGCTATAGCTATAGACTTCATGAAACAATGCTTCTTGTGATCCCATCGAGATCCGAAATCCGTTAATTATATCAACGATTTCTTATCTTACATCAATCGTAAAATGGAAAACAATTTGAATACTTACGCGTTGGTGAAACAGACTGGGATAGCTTGATGAGTGCTATGTCATTAGCAATATTATCATAGTCCCATCCTTCATGTACAATCACTTGGCTGGATGAAACAATCTTGCGTCCAGACTCTAAAATTGCATTTACATTCTGAGCACCAAGGTATACCTCTGCAAGCCTTACGCTGAAAAAGAAATAAAGCAAACGCTATACTTTATTGTATGGCAAAGACAAATAAATAATATACAGGTAGACAGACAAATAAAGAGATAGGTAGATTGGTTGATTTATTAGTACAATAACACATACTCCAAATTGTATTTAAACATCCAACTATTTAAAATCATCGATATTCTGTCGAACCATTTTAAGCGGATCGAATAACATTCATATTCAAAAGCTATACAATATTTTGAACTCATTGAACACCAATTAAAACCGATGCTTATTTGGCGTAAACTTGGAAGCATTTTTTTAAGACAGACATCGTTAAATTTGAAACTACCCTCATACTCTTAATCAATTAGCTTGTTTATTACATATGTGGAACTATCAACAGTCAAGCAAGACCAAGATAATTAATGCTGTGCTAATGAATCGAAGACATCATACGTACATCGCTTGATAGTGATGGAAACCATAAACATCTCCAAATAGCACCATGAGAAAATATCACTAATTATTTCAAGAAGCTATCAGCTTGGTATCGCTTTGAAAAGTCCTTATACACTTTCTATATACATGTAAATGAATATATAACATATCAGAAATTACTTTGTTCCAAATTAGGAATAACTATCCCGTATATAACTATCACACTAATACATGCATGTATCAATGTCAAGGGATATACAGTAAAGGTAATTTCGTATAAAAAGTTTGAAGGAAAAGAATTAACAAATCTAATATTAGAAGTTGAAGACATTCCAAACATAATCTTATGGTAAACTAAGACGCTAACAGGAGCCTCTGCTGGTGTATATATCACTTCCTTCATTATGTGGATAGTATCAGGATACAAACAGGAAATAAAATTAATATCAGTCTAATCGATGGTTACGTCATTGTAACGAATCTTTACACGAAAGGAAAAGGTAGATTGGCCATAAACGTAACAAAAAGGACTCTTGGAAAGGAATTTTAGATTTCTGTAATAGTGGCGCAAACATTGTAGTGCAGTGACATATTGGTTGGATGCGTTAATGAAGAGTTAAGATAATTCTGAGCATGTCGTTGCGCTGTATATTGCAAGGTAACTATGCGGCTTGCAATACCTCTGACAAAGGAGAGGGTTCACCATTATCACGCTGTGTATTATATTCTCTCTTAATGAGAAAGATCTTTCCAAAGACCAAGTCATTACTGCTTTTAATAAAAATGATTCGCTGATGCCCTTTGTTATAAACAATTTCAAATAAATTGAATGATATGGTTGATTATTACAACGAAGAAAGCTTTATTAAATGTAATTGAAGCTTCACTTGGGAAGCTTAATTGTCGCCATTACTTTCAGCCAACCTAAGGGACTAATACATGACTAATTTCTTTATAAATCTGGAAAGCATTATTGCGCTTGATTTCACATGCGTCGAGCACCGTTAGGGTGTTACTTCGTTTACAATCAGGTTTTCTGTTTTTACAAAATTGTTTTCGTCCTTCGATTACGCAATAGAGTTGACGAGCGCTGCTTATAAGCGTGACAACAACAACTCTCTTCGTCTATGAAATTTAGTTATTTCTCTGAACCTATTGGACGGCTATTACGACAGATTTAAACAAAATGCAATGTATCAGAGGTTTGTTATATCTACATAGAAAGGAGGGAGGTAAATGTACTTCACTTGACTACGCAATCAGTATTTTAACGAAATGTATATTTACTGTTGTAGCTTTCGGAATCGGCGAAGATGTTTGTGCACCTTCGTTTAAGGCAGTTGGTTCAATACCAAAGTTGCAAGGAAATAATGAATACCTCTGTCAGTCATAAAATAGAAAATCTAATTTACATTTCAAATTGCTACACATTTAAATATTGATATGAAATTTGTCTGGGGTTAAAAATACGGTTTCTACAATTTATTTTCTAATTTAACGATGAGCTTCAAATAATTTTTCAAGCTAAATATACTGATAAAAATAATACTTTCTGAGGATCGAACTATCAATATGTGTGCGAGTGTATGCGATGAAAAGTGTTGCTGTAGCAATTACACTCATATCAGTATCTTGTTAATCCTATTAATTCAAATAAGTATACTTAATAATTTAGTAACAGTGACACGCTATGTTAAAAGGTTGTTTTTTATATTATACTAATACATACCCATCAGCACAGTGAGCAGCTGTTAGGACCCATTCAGATGAGATCAAAGAACCTCCACAGAAGGTGGTGAGATCAAGAATAAGAGCTACTTGGTAGGGAAATTGGCCGTGAGTAGCAATCTCTCCATTAACAATTCTGCTGCCAGGTGCTAAAAACAACAATATAAAAATATATTGCATGTGTAATTGTTAGTAATAAGCTTATTTCATTTGTTCATTAAAATCACAGTTCGGTAAGCTAATTATAAATAATTTCGTTATGAAGACATTGCCATCATCATGATCGTCCACAAGAAAATATAACATTTACAAAATCATGAAGGAATGTTAACAAACACTCGTGACGAAAGATGTAAAACTATTAAGCACCTTTTAGCTTGGTTAAATACGAGAAAAAAAAAGTATGGGTTTCATTAAGTCATTAATAATAAGGCAATGAATACAATTTGTATTCTACGTAAACTCTTGTGGTGAATTAATTATGTTAATCTAGGAAGCATGTTAATATCATATCAATGAATTTCTTACATTAGCCTAAATGTTATTAATTTACAGTTCACGTCTATATAACCCTTGAACATACAGACTGTCATAATGCTTGTAGTGTGTGTCTACCTTTTGTAATTTAGGAAATTTAATTCTTAAAAATATTATTTAAATTTGTAAACTAAAAATGCGGTATAGGAAACACCCGGTGCCGATCCTTGTCTGTGTGTACTAGTTTTCGACCACAGTTGTCACGCCGGTGTCCATTGTCATAACCTCCCTTGTTTCCATTGCCATAACACGCTTCAATGCATTATTGGGGTACACAAGCTACTGCAGACCTTTTATTGTCCTAATATAATAACCCAGTTTTGCTAGTCGTGTATATGTTTTCCAACTTATGCTGCAAACAGAACAAACTCCTAATACGGTCCACGTCTAGCACAGTAATTGTGGCAGTCAAACTACTCGACGACTTAGGGTTACATTGTCGTAACTCTAATTGTCCTATTGAGATGCTACAAAATAATCCTCAGACGTCGTACTGACGTGTTTACCAGTTCCATCAAATCGTACGCAAGGTACCCAGTGACACTGAATAAGTTTCCAATATTTTCTTGTACAGAAATGAGTCAAATTGATTGCTCGTTGTACTTGTTACGGTTCAACTCTAATTGTATTCAAAGTGCAATTCGATTATCACGGATTAGTGCAATTTGCACTTTCGAATAGCTAGTTATGAACTTCCAAAAATCACAAAATTGTTACATATTGATATATTTTCAATTTAAGCAAATTTAAAGATATGCACACTTACTATAGAGTCAATGTACGTTTATGAACATATCAAACGCTATCTTGTTACCATTTGCGATATTAAATTGATTACAGAAATCTGTTTTGAAAACGCTGTCAGAGAGTGCCTTATTATTAATATGAACCGGATATTCTTGAAATTTCCCTTGATGTCAGATACTGTGTTGTTCGTACAAATATATAGTTGTTTGTAAGTCGTTTCATACTTTATCTTAAGATATTCTATACTTTGTATGCGTGAATTGGTTACGATAATGTTTCCTCTTTTCTTTTAAACCCTATTTTTAATGTGTCAAATAGGGTGATTCTACAATTCAGAGGGCAGACATACTATAAATGTGTTTCTTAAAAACATAAATTAAAATATTTAACGCAATCTAAAATAACCGTATGTGTAGTTCAAGAAGCATAACCAATGTTTCAAATATTTTGAATATTTACGGATAAACATTTTACAACCAAAAAATTTCATATTAGATTTGTTTCGCAGCCAAAAAGATCTTATTTTAATCTGGATAATTGGTTTAGAGAAGTCAAGGTATAGTGGAGCGTATCTTGGAAGAAATTCGGCCAGGGCCTAGTTTGATATTAGCATCCCCGCCTTGGCTTGGTATGAGTGACGAAACATTTTGTACCATTCTCATTTAGGATGGGCGACCTCTGTAATTGTTCTCAGTTCCTTTCATTTAGTAAGCAAAGCGTTATAAACTGAAGAATACATTTTCTTATTTAAGCTAAAATACTTACATCTTTTTGGAGCTGTGTCCAGTACAGGACGAATTGGAAGAACAGTCTTAAGTTTAGTCTTGAGGCTACCTTCTGGAGCAGCCTGGAAATTAAAAGCACAATAAATATGTTACTAATGACGTTCATAGCCTTTTTAAATCTAACAGCCGACCCAACCCGACGCACCGAACGGCAAAGCATAGTTCTCCGTTCCCTCCTGATTTTCCCTTGTTGCGTTTGAACCCTGTTTCTTTCAGGGATAAGCACAACCAGTAATGTTTTCCCCAGAGCACGGAAGTCAATCGTGTCACCGGTACATTCTGGTCAAGTTTGGACTGGGTCGCTGGGTCACATATGTCAAGGTCAGACCAGGTCACTGGGGCACACATGACACGGATTCAGCTCTGTTTTGCTGAAATGTTGATGTTTGGATACTGTTGATTAGTTTCATTTATTCGATATGATGCAAGATGAGGACGAAAAAGTTATTTCAACTGACGTCAATGCATACTTGTAACGCTGAGTTTCAATTCAAAAACTTTTAACATGGATATCAGGAAAATGTTAAGTGCTTGATAAGATATTTTTTGCCTTGATTGATGAATGGTTATGATAAACTGCCCGAATTAGATTATTATTTTTGGTTTGGAGCGTTTAGATTTTTTTCGTTATTGCGGGACGGCCTAGCGTCCCGAGTTGGGTTGATTTTCTGGGAGGAGCTAGATTTGATGGGAATAAAACAAAAAAGGAAACATTTCGAAACAAAATGAAATACATGGGTAGTAAAATTATGTTTAGGGTAATTTTTTGTCAATTTCACTGCATACCACTCAAGTAAGCATAGGAAGTAGAAATATATGACTCGCCAGTAAAGACTTCAAATTATCGCAGTAAGCTCTACATGCAGATGTAAGCTGCATTTAAACGAACAACCCCATAGACATTTTACTATGTGTTATTCACAGATTATTTACCAAAATGCATTAGCTTCTTGAATACCATTCATAAAAAATTGCAAATAGTCTGCATGTCGATAACAATGCTCGTAATAAAACTACTATTGTTGAAACTTAATGTATACAATTCCGACCACCAGGTCTGAATAAGATAACTATTTAATTCACGTGTTTGGAAGGTAAATGTAGCATTTAGCAACTTCTATGACCATGGTAGCTTAAAGTCATGATCGCATGCACTCTGTTAAATACATTCTATGAGAAAAAAATACTTTCTCCATGCACTCTCGCAGCTACAGAGATCCCTCTGTCAAAATTCGTATTTTTGGACCCTTTATGTTAGTAATTATAGTAAACCATCTCATTCTTGTATGTTATTAACTTTTCAAAAACTATTAACATACATTCTTCAGCCGGAATTCGAATCCAGAATCTCGTTAATACTAGCATAAATCTTCGGATCACGCCCTAACCGCGCACAGATCAAATCTGAAGTTTTATGCATGTACACATAGCTTTGTTATGTGTAATGTGGTAAGTTGCGGCAAGTTCAGAAACTGTATACCACGTGTGTGATGTTCGTTACACCCATTGTAAATCTCCAGTAGAATACCGGTGCTATAATAGTTAACTGATCACTTCGATGCTCATAGCTACCGCGATAAACGTTAGTGTATACAAATTATGATGTTAACGTTTGTTTCTGTGCTTTTATTTCTTATGGTAATTAAATGATTTTACAGACGTTCTGGAAGATAAAACTTACTAATGTGCTAGAAAATAATTAGATGGCGTACACGTACTTGTGGCGCCGTCTAACATCTATGACTAAACTCTCGTTCCAAAAATACTTATTAGAAAGTTCGTTTTGAAACACGAACACATGTTTCTTTTCTGTTTTCATAAATACTATAATTATTTCTTCTACTATCCACACCCTAGTGAATTTGAATTTATTTTAAGACCTTTAGGCAAATATGGCTGAGGCTTCCACACCCTAGTAACACACATACGCAAAAACGTTGATATAAGCTTGAAAAAAATCCGCAACTGCAAAGTTTTCTTCACTCAACGGCAAATAACACTTCGGAAAGGCGGGTATTTCCCGACATCTTAATTTTTAATCAATGTTTCCGCATGTATAAGTTACAATGGGTGTGCGCAGTAGGGAAAGACTACCACGTTTAGAATGTGTATATAGTTTAAATTTATTTAAGGCGTGTAGGCAACCTTGGCTCTGACCATATGGGTGATGATGGGAGAATTGTTGGGATAAAGATAATAAGAAAAAGCTGAAGATCGCGAGAGAACCCTCGCACACAATGTGTGCGCACCGCAAATAACACATAGCTCGAGCTGAGATCGAACCGAGGACCTTACTTATCAGAGGTGAGGGCTCTACTACTAAGATACCGCGGCCTATCACGTTTAGGAAAGCAGAAAGTAAATATCTATTCGTATATAAATTTTAATTGTCTAATGGATTTAAATTTATGTTCAATTAATTGTTTTGTACAACGGTTTCGAATTGCACAGTGATCTACTAAATAGAGACATAACAAACGTCAAATGAAAAAGCTTATTGCAAAACGGCGCCCACGAAATATTGATAGTATTTTAATTCTCTAATTTTCATGGTCGATTTTCACTTAAATGGCTCATTCCTAAACAATTATTAAGTTTCCATTTTGATTTTTCACGTATTAATTCTCTTACAAGCAAACATGCTGATGGAGCACAAAAGAATGATATATTTCTTTCTCCCGTCATGATTAGAATACTGAAGTATATGCATATGCAAATTTTGGCCAAACAAGTGGAGTTACTTCGGGAGATATCGGCGAAATGAAAATCGAATTTGCTATATAACTGACTTCACAAACGTATTTCTAGTAAAATTGTAGCCAAGAATGGCATATTACACAGACCCGCTTCCCATTTAAAAATCATTGGAGATTCAAAATGGCGGTATTCAGTATGGCGGCCATGAAGAACATACCATCCAACAGGTAGCGTTTTCCACCCATTACCCATTTTTATGTATTTGTCTTCCATTCCTTTCACCAACTTAAGAATATAAGGATATTTCCACACTTTTTCATCACTTTCCACGGACAGAATTTTACTTTCATAACATCGATGTCTCCCGAAGTAATTGTGATCAAGTGGCCAAAATTTGCATGTACACATACTTTACTATTCTAATTATGACGAAAGAGAAATATATCATTACTTTCTTCTCCATCAGTATATTTGCTTTTCAGTCGATTCTAACTTAAGTTTTAATTGTATTAATTATACCGGCAAAGCAAAGCCTTTGATGGAAGTTCAATAACCAACATATTCCTCGAAGATATCACTTTACTATACCTGTGCTGCCACAAGCAAAATGGCGAGAGCAACAAACACTTTCATTGTGAAACAGCAGCACTGAGCGTGTAGATTATTTGATTTTATCATATATCTTTTATAGTGCTTGTGAACCGGACATTTAAAATTGTAATTTCAATATCACGATTATCTACGCCGATATTGTATCGGATTTTCCGCTATTGTCAGAAAATATATATAGTAACAACAGCAGAAAATAATTATTTCTTTAGTGAAGACGTAAATGCATTTTATCTTCGTTGTTTCAGCACATCTATCATTATCGTCCTTTGATTTAGTTTCCAGATATGGCTTCTTGATCAATATCATCTATATGAACTTGAGATAAACGTCAGGTAGAACTACTCTTAAGTTGGAGGTTACAGTTTCATCATACTTGAAATTATTTGTTTTGCTCTTATAAAGGAGATAAGTAATGCGTATCAGATGGATATGTTTCATAAGAGATAACAAATAACAAGTAGATGTCACATACGTACAAGAGCGCACATACGCACAAATAATAAATCATACCCGTGACCTAATAAGTCAGGCTGCTTAAATATGAGCGCTTCGAATCAGGCTCAACTATTCACACCAAACTCTCGAAATCACGTTGGATTGACTCTTTCCCGCCGGTACACTAAAAGGATGCAGATATAATCCCTTGAAGTAAGGGCAAGTTTGTAATTTTGCATTTATTTTCATATAAGAGGAGTCTCAGCATATTACCTAGGTACATCACAGTTAAAGACATATCTGTACCTCGATGGTAAACTGCAATATGTAACTTTACGCAAAACTAGGGATCAGGTCATTGATTTGTTGTTTTCAGCATATTCTTTCAAATTTTTTGGCAATATAATGTTCTGTTATCAAATTGCCCGTTCCTCTACAAAACAAACAATGACTTCGAAAGGACATATACTTGCAGGAAGAGCATGCTGAAATGTGCAACATTGTGGGTACTAAGGTCCGAGTTTCGACATATTGCAGTTTACCTCCGAGGTACAGATATAATGTCATGGTTCAACACATCACGTTTGTTCTGGTTCATCGTTCTCTACTCTTTCAAATCAGAATGAAATCATGATCGTTTCTTCTCCACATACGGAAAAATAATAATAAAATATACTTTTTTAAATCATGCTTTTCTTTTAGAAAATATTTTTTAAAAATTACGCTTAAGTAAGATTCCCTAAAAGTAAAAATAATAAATTGAATTAATCATATGTATCGGAAAATAAAAGCGTAAAAGTCCTCTTAGATATTATGATTTTACGATAAGCTAAAGAGGAGAACCCACGGTTTTATTTTCTGATTAATAAGATTAATTCAATTATTATTATTATTTTTTTTACTTTTTAGTGCATCTTAGTAAAGCGTATTTTTTAAAATCTGTATTAATTAGTTTGTTCTGTTTAATAGATGAACATTAAACTCGCTGTGAGATAGCCAACCCAAAATTCACACTGTATATGCGGCGTTGCGTGCATTTAATGAAATTTTCCAATTATTCTATTAATTAATTAATTACAGTTAACTGGATTACTCTATCCTATTTTTAATGATTTAATATTGTATTGTCATCCGAAGAAAGCAAGTTTACAAAATTTCAAGGAAATCGGATGATGGGATGGAGATTAAAAATCAATTACAAGATTTGTACCAGAAAAACTTACAGATCAAGTTAATATAAAGCGAATAATAAAAAAAATCAAAACAGTTCGTACCGAAAGAAATAATTAATTTTGGTTTCAAGAAAATGATCTTAAAAATATATTTATGCATGACTAAAAAGAAAAGCGTGTAGTGTACCAATTAGAGAATTTACAAAGTGATTGTAGAGCACGGTCCATACTTGTCTTTTTAATCATGCATAAATATGTTTGTAAAGTAATTTTCTTCAAAACAAAATTACATTTTTTTTCTTGTACAAATTGTATTGTCTTTCTAATAAGATATTTTTTTTTAAAATCAAACAATTTCTGTGTTTGGATACTTTTCCTTACCCTATATATTGTAAGCTTATGTTTCGTCACCCAGATAACCCATTGATTAATACGAAAAGTGATGTGAGACCGAGAGTGACTCATGTGATTGTGAGAGTTTCACATAATCTCTAGCAAGTGTTTCTCGCGTCTCGCACCTTGTTTCAACTTTCAACATTTTTTTAATATAATACTAAAGTGGCACCCGATCATAGCTTACTCCTTTCCGTTTCTAAATGAGCTATATTCTAAAAGTAGGTTATGTTACTTACTAGTAATAGCAAGCTCCTCAGCCTATAAATACAAAAGGTTAGCCTAAGTGCATACAGGTAAACTCTTCTTATAACGAATTTTACAGGACCAGTGATTTTATTTCGTTATAACAAAAATTCATTGGAATCAACAATGATCAAGAATTCGGCGGGGGTTCGAAGAACTTCGTTCTAACGGAAATTTCATTATAATGACATTCGTCGTAAAAAAAATATATTTAATTATATTATGGTGGAAAACGGTTGGGTAATTGTTGGTTGCACGTAAAAACTGAGCCAAATTTGAACAAACTAGAGATAATTGTTTTAACAAGACACTTGCATTTTAGAGCAGAATATCAATTATGGTCCAACTGGAAATACCAGTTGACCATTCAGTTATAACATCAACCGTGATACGTGCCGTGAGCATATTTTTCACCCAAGAAAATACACAACTGTAGACAAAAGAGTGCACCGTGACGTCATGTTTTTTGTTTGCATCGTGACTGATAGAAGAAAAACAAGCTTACCTAATTGTCTAACCTATTTCTGTGAATTGTATAGTTAATTTTCCAGAGCGTAGAAGGAAAATATAACTTGAATTTTATAATATTTTCATAGATGCAGAACATTTCGCGAAAGCAGAAAGGAAAAAAATTCAATGTTTCTTAAAAAAAAATAAAGTGTTCCGTTTCGAACCTAGGATCATTAGCGTACAGGTCTGATACTCACCCCACAAGGCCCCAAAACAGTTGCTACTCAAGGATTTCCGAGTAATAATGTTTTCAGGTAATTGATTTTTTTAGGGCGTTTAGGCATATGAGACTAACGTCGGGATAGGGGTGGGAAGATGATTGGTGAGAACCTGGTGTAACTGTGGACAAACCCTGGTAAAACTTCAGTTAGGATGGTCGGCCACTGATCGAACCCAGGACCTCCAGAATGGAACACCACTGAGCTACGGTTTTACGGTATGTTCTCAGGTAGGATAGCATTTGTTTACAGTTATATTTACTGCTTTTATATATTCTGCGTGTGAAATCATGGTGATGAGGCTGATCGTTTTTTTGAAGCTGATATTGTTTAATTTCTGCAGATTACGTAACGATAGAAAGAGGCTTTGGAATTGCTTATAAAACTATCAGTTGTTTATTTAGTGGGAAGTGAGACTGTCTGGCTCCGCTCCTAGTGTGATTCCGATTACGAAAGAATAGCATTCTACAAAAGTAGGTAGATAGATGCATACTCTTTGACATGTATTGGCCAAAGTACGAAGGCAAATGGTACATGTTGTTAACAATGAGTACATGAGAAGTGGAATTCAACTGTATATTTTTTTTATTTCTTTAAGCAACTATGGCTCAGCCATGCCGAATAAAGTTAAAGTTGCCTACCCGGCAATTGCCTAGTGTGGCTTAGAGACTGAATGTAAAACTTTAGTGTGGATGGTCAAGCACTGGTATTGAACCAAGGATGCGTATAACGATTGATTACCTTTGGTTTAGCAATGTGAGAAAATGGCATTTTGCCCCTACTTGTCTTGAGTCATTGTTTCCTTATAACAAAAAATATTGACTTAATGGAAAAAGGAGGCGAAGTATTTCAAAATGTGAAAAGCGCCAGAGAAGTAAATAAACGGAAAGAGCTCCTGTGGGCTGCGGCAATATAATTATTGTGATCTAATGTACTAAATGATTGTTACCCTTTTAAAATCGCCTAACTAAATTTCATGATGAACAATATTTCTTTATTCTCTTCCTTCTTTTCGCTTTCCTATCTCCTAGCAGAACATTAAACAATATAAATATTATATGATAATTTCAGTATTTTAATATAAACAAGAGTAGAGACACTGCGTGCCTTTACAAATACAGCACCAAGAAGGAGAGAAGATAACAGCCCGAAATTTCGAAGATAGATACCGTAAGCTACAAGTATCTTTTTTTTCAAATCACCACTCTGAGGGATGCGTCGCAACATGACGAAAGCGGAATAAAACTGCCGAAGCTCAGTTGCCTTTGGGCTCACCATTGGCGTTCAAAGCGGTTGCAACGTAGCATAGAGAACATGAGCCCTTGGATGTCTTCCTGGTGTATGGCAAGCCATGTGTTTTCGACACGTGGCCACAGCGCGAACCCACACTGTACCTGGGGGAGTTCTCCGGTGTGAGAAGCTTTGTGTAATCATGGGCCAGACGTGTTCAATCGGCGAAAGATTAGAT
>JAGDQP010039443.1:0-17735 GCA_022664845.1 Lepisma saccharinum | reverse complement strand
TTATATACTTGATGCTAATTTAATCTAAATGTTTGTTCTTTGAAAAGAGTGAAATTGTTCAGGCAATCACTTTAAATCTTAAAATCTTAATCAGTTCCAGGCACAAAACATTATCAAATTATGATAGCCACCCCCCGAAACCTGAAATACGAACAAAATTCTTGTTTATTTTAGAGAATATTCTAGTAAAATATCAACGATGATTTTATGTCACGTTGAAATAAGACCTGTATAAAGATACTAAATATAATTTTTCATTTTTAAGTAATTACGATGATCCACTCATTGGAGACTGCGAGCTAGCACGACCAGTTGTGAAATAAATTGAGTTAGTTCTTTGGAATTTAAATTTACATTCACGGCGGTCTTTATTATTTTTTGATTAAAAATCAAACTGGAATCACAATTTGATAGAGAAATATTATTTATTTATGGCCTTCTGGCATTTTAGGCTCAGGCTGAGAGTTCAATAGAAAGTAGAATGGCTACAGAAATTTTATTTATTTTTGGCCTTTAGGCATCCTAAACTCAGGCTAAGATCGGGGTATGTAAATAAAATGTATTTATGGCCTTTTGGCTCAGACCGTTGTGATTGCAATTTCTCATAATGTTTATTAGTGCCAGAATGAAGAACACTTGATGATCGTCCTTAAGAGAGCTTAAAAGAGAACCCTATTTGAAGTGAGGAATATAGTTTATGGAATATGCATTTTGAAATAAGATTCATAAAAAATATATTTGTTGTACACTTATTCTTTACCTAAGACGTTAATTTAAAAATATTTGTGGACTATGAATTGCACTGTATTTATGCCTTCCACTTTGAGGCACACCCAGTCTTTTATAGTAGTGTGTCTGACATTTTTGAGAAGGAACCACCCCACCTCAGTTTGTACCATAGGCCAAGAAAATGTGGCTCCACATTTCCCATGCGTCGTTTATGGCGTGTGCTTAAAGGAGAATAGTTATATATTTTGATACGCTTTTGTGAAGCTAAGAACTTTAAAGACAGTTTGGGAGTCATAAAAATATTTTTTACTGAATCAGTTCATTTGTTGTTTGTTTTTCAGCGCAAACAAGTGTAGAAGCTGTGCTGCTTATATATTTGAAAGTATTGTAGTAGTTTCAGTCATTTTAAAACTAGCCAACTATCTGTATATATATATTCAAATTTTATTTATGGCCTTTAGGCAAGTTTGACTCACACTTCATTTCTTATGTGTTTAATCTAGCTTAAGCGTAATCAATTGTACCTAGCATATTTGAAAGTATTGTATTGGCTTCCATTATTTTTATAGCAGCCATCTTCATGTATAGGCACACCTTCAGGCAACTTTGACCCATGAATATTCAAAATATTACTTGCCACTGTTTACAAACATGCTTGAGGCTTGGATCCTGTTTTTTTTTGTAGTTTCGCATTTCTCGCGAATTCTCGGTGGAATTTCTCTGTGCGGATGTTCCTTTGAATGGGCAATGAGTCGACGCCGAGGTTTTTGTTGTAACGCAGCTGTGATGCTCATGGGAGGGGGAAATGAGTTGTATCGCAGCCGTGCTGGTCAGGCTAAGCGAGCACGTTATTTCCTGTTAGAAATTGCCAGTCGAAAATTCATTTTACACGGATTATTTTCTATAGAAATTAAAGATGGGATTGGAACCTTAGAGGCTGTTTAGCGGTTGTCATAGGTCAAAGTTAAAAATTTAGCTTTGGTTTTGATATTTATTAAAAAATACGTATGCTGCTGGCTAGATTAGTTTTAGGGTGCTAAATGATTAATATGAAACAGAAATAAAAACAACACAAATATAGTACATCCATCTTAAATAATAAAAATATATTTTTCAGAAATTAACATCTAAAAGTTCACAAGTAATAGTGTCCCAACAAAACACATGTCGCTAACAATTTGCCGAGCACATAGATAATTGTTTAAGAAAGGACGACCGTCGGAGTTTAACGAATGTTAGCAGACGACGCAAACATTTTTTGTGCCTGACTAAATTCTGACGTTGCTTTAAAGCAAATTTGCGCAACTACAACTGATAAACTAATATAATATTTACCTTTACTTAATATTTCTTCTTAAGAGCCGTATACTCGAACATTATACTTATAGTACATTTTTTATTTTGGAACCCTAATATTTTTTGATACATGTGTATGTCTGGCAAATACTGAGAGTACTTACTAAACAATACTGTTGAAACAATATTTCAGCAGTATGCTTTGAAACGTATTTTAAAGATATTTTATAGAAACTTCATTTTTTCTAAGTTCCAATTTCTTGAAATTTTGGCGGTCCAGATTGTGAGAGGAACTAAAAATTTCATCCCACCAAAATTTAATATTGTTGTAAAACCTTTGAAACACACTTTAAACATATTTTGTTAAAAATATCTTTTGAGAATTAACTGTTTTTTTCTAGGTTCCATATTCCTGAAATTTTGAGGGTGTGGAAGGTTTGAGGGACTAAAAATTTCACCCCACCAAATTTTAATGTTATTGTACAGCCTTTGAAACAACACAGTTTAAACATATTTTGTACAGAACATATTTTGAGAATTTACTTTGAATTTTTCAAAGTTCCATATTCCTGAAATTTTGGCAGTCAAGAAGGTGTAAGGAAGTAAAACTTTTATCCCACCAAAATTTAATATGATGTTATACACTTTTGAAACACGTTTTAAACATATTTTGTAGAGAACATTTTTTTGAAATTGTTACTTAGGTTAACTTGTATATTTTCAAGATTGATGTCCTGCGACTGTGCAAAGATTGAACTAGGGTTTATAAAAGCACTGACTGAACGCACAAACCCTGTCTGCATTTGAAAGGTGAAGCTGACGTACGTAAACTACCCTCCTGGAGTCGACCTGAGTTATTCTACGAGTTTGAACTTGTTTGAAAGAAAATTAATACTTCATTTTCGAGAAAGTTTATTTTTTTCATTTGAAGTTCACTATATTTCAAAATAAACTGCTAGTTCATTTTTCGTGCTGTATTTCTTTTTGTGAAGAAGTGCTACATAGTTTATTTTTCGTGCTATGATTGCTTTTTTGTGAACATCAAAAGTTAAATATTGTTTACTACATTTTGTGTTGTTACCTTACTTTTGTGAACAAAAAGTAAATTTGTGTATACTGTTTACAGCAACCACGAATTGACTATCTCCAATCAACTTTTGACCATCTAAGTAAGGAATTCTAGTATTTGAGAACATCAGCAAGAATGCATTGCACAAACGCACTTACATCTGCCGATCATATCATTTTGACCGAAAAGGCTAAAGGATTCGCCAACCCTCAGTTCATGTATGAATCTGGGTGAAGCCTGGGTGAATCTCTGCCGCTTAACCGTACAGAGAATACTACCTACAGATTCAGGTAACCTTATAAATTTTGTTTCACCTTCGGCTTCTATCCAAGTCAGATTTCAAAATGTTGTTTGGTACCTGTCTTCATGCATATGAATTAGTTCAATTAGGTAAAGCTGGCTTTTTTGACTCCACTTCTAACACTAGGCTGGCTTTCCAGCATTATATGCTATTTACTGATCCCATTGACGCGAACAGTGGTAGAATGCTTCACCCAGATCTCGCTTTTCTCTTTCGTTTCATTCCGGTTGTGAGAGATGATATTCAGGAAGTATATGTTTCTATGAATTCAGATGATTCATTTGATATTGTCCCACCAATCCGTGTGTACCTCTCTGCTTTGGAGATTCATTTTCTGTTTCCGCTATAACCACAATGCCTGTTTCAACATATTATTTGTGTGCTTCTACTACTAGTTCTGCTGTGTGAATCTGGTTACGTCTGTATTAACGTAGGCAGCTACATTCGTAACTACGGCAAGACCTATATGTAGTTCTATACGTTCTACTTCATTTACTCTTCCTCTACCTATTGCTTCTACGTCAACGATTGTTGAAAATGAAGATACCTTTTCATTCGATACGAACTGCATTCTCTCACCTGGGGTAAGCAGGTAAGTAACCATGCCTACGATTATTATGTGGGTTGGGGAACGCAAGTTCAAAAATAGAAAAAATACTGAATAAAGTTAGTAAAGTTAAACAAAGTGTATTTGCTCACGAGGAAAATGCGAAATCAGAAATAGTGCAACAGGGAACAGGGCCGGATTACGTTGAAATTATAAGTGAACGCGAGCGCGGATTCGGTAAATTTCCACTGAAAGGTAGGAAAATCTCCATAAGTGCGAAAACCGGATCCTTTAGGTTAACGCCAGCTGACTATGTTGAGAAACTTTTCGAATTTGCGCTGGATAATTTATTATCTAATACAGATCCACAATCCTGGGTCGAATTTAGTATTGAAAGTAGCAATGACGTCTATGGGAAAGACGTCATTATTCCGTGGCGTAGACGAATTCATCTAACTAATGAACATATATATTTTACGTTCGAGTGACAATGTTCTCAACTCAAATGAATCTTTCCTGTTAGCTGATATTCTAATCATTATGGCTAACATATCCGAACCTATTAGCGGCCAAGGAGAAAAGAAAAAGCGGAATAATAATAAGTATTTACCTCTAGAGGAGTACTTACAAGCACACATTATTCCAGTGACTAATTTGGGAGTCAAAGCCTACGATTTTTTACGAAGAGCTTTAATTATGGCTGATAAGAAAGCATTTTCCCAATATGATAGGTTAAAAATATGAAAAAACTTCCAAAGAATTGGGGAAAGGAAGCTAGAGATCTTTGTAAACGAGCAAATATTAATATTTCAAGCTTGGGTGGGAGTATTGAGGATATTGATCAATGTCAAGATCATTATCGTAATCAATTCCAGATTGTAGTCACTGGATTAAAACCAACTAATCGAGACCCTGCGGTTATCTATAGTGGAAATGTGCAAACCAGAAAAAAATATTTTTATTTTACCTGACCAGCATTTTGATGTCATTGAGACTTTACAGAGAGAGGTTATGATTGTTTAGTACTATACGAACGTCGAAGTAAACATAAGTGCGAATACCTTTGCGATCATATCGAGTAGTACCATAATTTTGAAACTGAGAGAAATATTAGTTGTAGTAGTTGTTTAAGAACTTTCCCCTCGCAATCATGCTTTAAAAACCATAGCACGAAGGCTAGAGTAAACCTGTATCTTCCTATGTCAAACTGTGTCAACAGTGTGATGTAAAGCTCGATACGGGAAAAAGAAAGAGTAATAACCCTTGTATGTGGAGATCGATTCTGGACTATCTGCAAGTTGTACGTTAATGAGGATCATTTCTGTTTCGTACAAAACACGAAACCGGAACCTGAAACTAATTTTTGCTATACGGTATATAATATTGTAACCATGCTATTAAATGAATACGAAAAAGGTGATCATGAACAGCGGTAAAAATAATATGCACCTCACACCGCTGTTCTAAATGTAAGAACCATATGAAGGAGAATTATAAATGTTTTCTATGTGATAATTAACAAGATAAAGAAGAGACTTTGTGTTTTACAACATTGAAAGCTTTGTAAAACATGTTCTCCGTCAAGGTGCTAAGTTTAATACTGTGTCTTTTTGGCACATAACGCCGCGAAATTCAATTCCGTGTTTGTTGCTCGTGCACTCATTGAAAAGGAACAAATCTCTCCTTAAATTTTGAGCCAAGGTGCTAAAATTATGCAGATGAGTGTACGTAATATTACTTATAAAAATACATATTTATTCATGTCCGTAAAATTATCAAGATTACCAGTTACCATGGGATTAGGTGAAAGTTTAAAGAAGGGGGATTTAACGTTTTTGTTGAACACAGAGGATAATCAAAATTATAATGGAGCATGGCCAGAACATGAACTATTTGATGATGAAGGAAAATCAGAAAGTGAACGCAAACTTTGAAGGTTTGACATGGGGAGTGTGTGCAAAAAGACCTTACATTTAACTTACTACCTGAAATGCTAGAATACTGCAGGAACGATGATCTTATATTGTGGGAGGCAGTCATTAAATTCTCTGCCTTAATTGAACAAAAGACAATTGTTCTTGTGTATTCTTCAAAAAGTACTATTGCTGGGTGTGCTATGGAATGCTTTGGATCTTTATATTTAAAGGAGAAGAGTATTCCTGTGATTCCCCAGTTTGGGTATCGACAACGTAACACCCGGAGTAACAAAGCATTAAGATGGTTAAAGTGCATGGAATTCAAAGGAAATGATGTTTTTATTCATACGGTTGAAAACGAAGATGAAGTTCAATTTGTACGATTAAAAGTGGACGGATACGATAAGGAACATCGTACTGCCTATGAA
Organism: Lepisma saccharinum; assembly: GCA_022664845.1. Classification (NCBI taxonomy): domain Eukaryota; kingdom Metazoa; phylum Arthropoda; class Insecta; order Zygentoma; family Lepismatidae; genus Lepisma; species Lepisma saccharinum. The sequence continues at coordinate 11,449 of JAGDQP010039443.1, read as the reverse complement.
TTTTATGTATGCTTTAGCATGGTCATTCATGCATTAAGCAAGTTCGCCACATGCCCCTCAAAGACATAAATGGCGAAACATTAAATGACCAAGATATTGATGCAATGAGGAGAAATAAATATTTAGAAACTTGTAGTCTAAAGCTTGTAGAAATCTATGAATGTGATTGGGATCGTCAAGTCAAGGAATATCCACATATTCGGCAATTTATTAAAGATCACTGTTATAATATTGAAGGTTGATTAGTGCCTAAAGAGTCATTCAAGGCAGGTAAAACTGATATATTCAGATCTCCCTATGAGTGTCCTTAAGATAAAATTATTCGCTATGTCCATATATGCAGTTTATATCCTTATGTCATGAAAAAGAAACCTCTCCCTATTGGTAAGCATACCATTAATGAGGGAAAGCATGTGTTGTTCCCAAGTAAATTCACCGAGTTGTTTGCTGCAAAGTTCTTCCTCCTCAAGATTTTCCTATTCATTTGCTTCCGTATAATGCGAATGGACCTCTCGTATTCAGCCTCTGTCGTACTTGTATGGAAGAAATGAATAGTAATTAATATAACCATACTGTTGACCAACGCTGTTTCACCGTCACGTTTTGCACTCCTGAATTGTATGAGATTATAAAGAAAGGCTATGCCATTCTTGATACTTATGAAATTTACGAGTACAAGATGTAAGAGGGGTTATTTTAAAGATTATGTTAATAACTTCTTGCAGATGAAAGAGGAAGCTTCTGGTTTTCCTTCTCAGTGTAGTAGTCAGTAAGAAAAGCAGAAGTATATTCAGGAGTATGCTGAGAATGAAGGTATATAGAACTCAATCCTGATAACATCAGTAAAAACCTTGGTTTGCGTTATATAGCAAAATTCTTTTAAATTCTCTGTTTGGGAAGTGGGGACAGAGAACTGATTTAGCACAGACCAGGATAGTTAATGATGCTAAGTCGTTCTTGGATATTCTCCGAATACCTCACTTTGAAATACAAAATGAAGTTCTGATCGGAAAAGATTCCTTGTTAGTAACATATAGCGATTTTGAAAATGTAAATACCCCAAATTCCTTTTCCAATGATACTTTGTAAGCTTTTATTTCATCATGTGCTAGATTGAAATTATATGGTTTATTGGAGAAAGTGAGAATAGAAAATGCTACCTACTCAGATACAGTTTCTACCTTCCACTAAATAGAGAATTCAACCTCCATTGCTTCCTACCGGGAACTACTTATGGAGATTTAACTTATAAAGTCAAAGAGGGGTGGGAGATCCCTATTTTCATTGGGTTAGGATCTAACAAAAATTCGTAAAAGAAAAGAAAAACTAAGACTGGGAATATTAAAAACAATTTCAAAATTCGGGGAATCACTTTAAATTGTCGTGTGGGTCAAATTGTTATTTTTTATCATTTTGTAAATTTAATTATTCATAATTAGGAAAAGAATATGATTAGTAATCCTAATGGTATCTATAGGAAGCCAGGATTCTAAATTATATCTAGGTAAGTAACCAAAACACATCCGAATGTTGCAAGTAAGCGTAAATTTCATGATGAATTTGAAACAATTGTTTCGGCTATAAAAGGAGAAGAATTAACAACTGTTACTTCGTTTCTCTTCTGTCGCTAACTCATGATGCTTCCCTTCCTTCATCCTCCAACTCTTCTGCTTTCAGCTCCTAGCAGAGCTGGGAAAAGTTATTTTGTCCAATGGTTTTTAGCCATTTTTAGGAAATAATTTGGTGGTATGGTGCTGTGATAGCTATATTATCTTGTGAGATAAATAATATACGATTTCATTTTGGAATTCCTGATATTAATACTTTTGAAATTCAGGAAAATTCATTGTTAATTCTAGATGATCTTATGACTGAAAATAAGGAAGACGTTTACAAAATTTTTACAAAATTTTCCTATCAAAAGAATCTAGGTGCTATTTTTATCGTTCAAAATTTATTTCCTAAAGGAAAATATGCACGTTATATCTCATTAAAGGCCCTTGACATCATTGCGTTCAAATATCCTAGAGATAGGTTACAAATACAATATTTAGCAAGACAAGTTATGCCACTATATAGTAAAGATGTAATTCAAGTGTTAGAAAATGCTACTGCTGAACATCATTCATATTTACTTTTCGATCTAACTCTGTCTACACTGAATGCTCTAAGTCCTCGCAAAAATATATTTCCAGATGTACTCTCTTCATCCATGCATATATAAATGACAAGAATAAAATAATTTAGGTCAGTAGGCATTAAGATTTCAAACATTAAACATCATCTGAATGAGCTCCGTGCAATTTGTAAATGTAAGAATAAAAAGCTTAAAGCAGTAGTTCAGAATACAACTGGTGGTGTTATTCGAACTATTGCACAAGTAGGTAAAATGTTTTAAATGGTAACTTTTAACCCTCTCCTCGTCAGAAGCAAAAGTTTCGTCGACATAAGAAAACATTACGTGCACTCTCTTTCTCTCAAACGATCAAGTTTAAAAAAGAAAGGCAAACTATTAATGTAAAAAGGTGGTGCTCTTCTTCCTTTATTATTAGCTTCAGTCTTAAGTGCAGTGGATGGAAGTTTATTTAGTCGTTAAGATGTCTTCACAATTTCAAAAAATGGTACCCAATCCAGAAAACGCAGGTGCGCAAATGTATTCCACTATGAAGTCTGTAAAGTCGCATCAAATACGTTTGGATAATGAAATGGAAGAAATTTTAAAACGAAGTGATCTTCTATATTGATAAAAGTGGAAATGTATCAGCAAGTATTTCATTGTTATTTAAAATATATACTCCACAATCTCAGAAACCAACTGTTTTACCTGTTTACAGATCTGAATCTTCCTATGTGTTACCCATGATTCAGTACATTATTAGTTCAGTATAAAAATCATTTGCTAAAAAGACTCAAGTATTAATTAATCTGCTCCAGGCTTCCAATCTTATCGTTTGGGATCAAACTGGCGCAATATCCATAGATAACAATGTAATTCCAGGTTCAAATATAATTGATCTTGTCAATGATGTGGTACAAGTCGAAACACTCCTAGAAATCCAGTTGGTATTCAAGATTTTAGATAATTATTACAAAATATTAATATTCCCTTAGAATTAGTTAATTTTCTATTTGGCAAAGGTTCTACTAAAATAGTAAAGCATAGCAATATTGTTCGTAAAATTGCAAACACAAAGAAGAATTCTAGAAAAGTAATAGTAAAGAAAAAAGAATAGGATTAGTCAAGGAATAACGAAACTTTTTCTTCATTATTAAATATTACAAAGAAAACAAGTTTTAAAATATGTCACTTCAAAAAATTTATTATGCGTATGCAGATTCAAATTCTTTAATTAGAATCTCTAAGTTAAAAAAGCTGGTCTTTCCCAGAAAAAAGTAAGGAAATGGTTAGCTTCACAAGATACATACCGTTTACATGCTCCTTCACGTAAACATTTTCCCCGTAAAGCTATTACGTTAATGCGCCTAATGAATTAGTACAAATGGATTTAGCAGATATACAAAACGTATAAAAATATAATGATGGATATTAATGTATTTTATGTAGCATGGATGCATTTAGTCGTTATGCCATTCGTATTCCTGTAAAAAATAAAACGGTGTCTGTCATGGCAAGAGCAATAGAATCAATATTCAGTAAAAGAAAATTACCTCTACTTCATTTTCAAACAGGTTTAAGAACAGAATTTTATAATCAACATATAAAACGGGTTTTCAAAAATATCAAGCGAATCATTATACTGTACATTCTGAAATCAAGGCTGTTTTCGTAGAACGTTATATCCGTACCTTGAAGGAAAAAGTATATATATACTTTACTGCTGAAAATACAGTTATTTTGATACTTAGCGAGATCTTGTAAAAAGTTATAATCATATGAAACATTATGCACCTGTATAAGTAAATGATTCTAATGTTAATGAAATTTGGGAAAGATTATACGGGGAGAAAAATAAAGTTAAGTAGAAATGTAAATTTGAAGCGGGAGATTACGTACGAGTCAGTAAATATAAGCATAAATTGGAAAAAGGATATTTACAGAAATGGTCTCGTGAAATATTTATTGTGGATCAGTGTATTCAAAGTAATAAAATGACTTCAAAAATTTGAGTTTGTAACTTATAACAGGTTCATTTTATCAACACTAATTACAAAAAGTATTCGTAGGGAAACAGAATACTTATTTAACTGAAAATGTATTAAAACGAAGAAAAGGTTGGATTTATGTTAAATGGTTAGGTTATCCAACTTCTATGAATAGTTGGGTTCAACAGAAATCAGTTCAGTCGAAAACATGTTGTTTGTCTCAAAAACAAGCCGATGAGTTTTATGTTACCTTAACATCAAATGTTTGCAATAATATTTTTGAAAATAAAACAAGTTTTTATACTACGAAACTTTGAAAGCCAATTTATTTAACGGTAAATTGCGTGGTAGGTTTAAGTGAACTTTCTATTCCATGTAGGTTTATAATGTTCAAAAACAAGAACATGTTATTATTCAATTAGGGGATAAAATGTAGTAGAATATAATATAAAATTTCCAGCCTAGTAATATGAATCAATACATTCGGTTTTAGATATTATTCATACGACTTTACCTAAACAAATGGGAAAAGAATATGACCAAAAAGAAAATTTACATATAATTGATGATAGTAGTATTCTTAATAAAATGTTTCATGATATAGAAAAGATTAGCGTTGAACGCAGGATCAATGATGATCCTGTAGTAATAGAAGAAAATCCTATTGTTATTCAATATGAGGAAAGTCGAGACGAACTATATTATTCATAAACGAAGTTCTAAACGTGAATATTTTTTCGCGATGAGTTCTGGTTTGCAAAATATTTTAGGATTTAGTAATGATTCTAAAGTGAATACCGGTACACGTATAGTTTACTTTTATCCCATAAATCCGGGAAAGAAACCAAAGTTTCTAAATGTTAAAGCACCTTTTCAAACAAATCTTGATTATCTTATTCTTTAGAAATTATTGTTATTTTATTTTTGATTGACCACAGTATGTTGAAGCTGAAAAGAAATATTTTGATACTCTTCAAGTAGACTTAAAATGTGCATGGGGAAAAATTGCCATTTAAATATGGAACTTCAAGCGTGACAATACGTTTTAAAAGAAAATGATTTCTGAAAGTAGTGATGATAGTTTTTACATTACACTTACTTCTAATGGAAGTATTCAAAGTTATTCTAATAAAAATTCAACACATTTTAACATTCTTAATAATCGAATACATTTAAATGATTAGTGGATGATAGGATTAAGTGAAATTCATATTCACTTAACATGTGATATTGTTATTTCGGGTCAAAATATAATATGGTATGATAATATAAAACATAAAATAGCACAAGGATATTATTCCACCGTTGAACAGTTGCTAGATGAATTAAATTCAAATTAATTCAGGTATAAAATTTGAATATTCATATATTGTCATTGTACACGTTGATGGTATTAAAAAATCTTTACGTTTATCACCCATATTAGCATTAAAATTGGGTTTTGAACCTAATAATATATTAGAAGACAGCCGTTTTCCTAAACAGACATTTTTAGACATTAGATATTCCCATCAAGTGTTTGTTAATACATATATTATTCAACCTCAGTTTTGCAGGTGATACAAAAGCACCTCTTTTAAGAATTGAAGGTATGACGGGTAATTATCATGGAAAAGTACATACAAACCATAACTTTTCAGAATGTACATTACTTTCCACTTGCAAAACTTTCATTTGACACTTTAGAAATGCTACTAAAAGACCATGCAGGCCGAAATTTACCGTTCGCATCCGGGACATTGACCGTAACACTTCATTTTAAGCGCACACCAAAATGAAACTTATACAGTTATGTATAGAGAAAGAGGTATACCTTACTTTACAGGACCTGTTTATCAACGGATACATGGGAGTAAGAATTTATTTCGCGGATTGTTTCGAATTGCTATGCCATTCATTAAACAAGGAGCAAAAGCAGTAGGGCGACAAGCTTTACAAACGGGAATACAAGTTGCGGCGGATATGCTGGAAAACAAGCATATAAAGGAATTTTTAAAGATACGAATTCGCGAAGAAGGATCATCTTTAAGAACGAAAGCTGAAAATAAAGTCCGCCAGCTTTTTGGTAGTGGTAGAAGAAGGCACGAAAACGAAATGCTTCAGTACGTATTTGACCACCAAGTTTAAAAAGACGGAGTGTTTGTAATAAAATAAATAATATAGATATTTTCACACCTAAAAGTAATGAATGCTGTACGAATGAATTCGCTTTAGTTTCTGTTCCTATGACACAAACTGCTATTGAATCATCTCGAATGGTAGATTATCGACCCATTTCATCTCTTTCTTTTGATGGACCTACAAATATTCTTGTGCCTGAGATACCGCCGAATATATTCTTCCTTTATATACTTATCTTTATGTCAAGTGTAAAGTATTTTGAGGATATGGAGATAATTTACAAGTAGCAGTACAAGGACCACCGGCCGTTGTTGAATATAATGTAGGGCCGGTAAATAACTTTTTACTTTCACTTTTTACCCAAGTCGACGTTTCTTTAAATGATCAAATTATTTCTTCTTCAAATGCTACGTAACCATTTAGACCATACTATGAAACTTTACTTAATTATTCTGAAGATGAAAGCGAAACTCATTTAACCACTGGATTTTGGTATAAGGATTCTGCAGGAGATTTTAATATTCTCAATGAAAATAATGCTGGTTATTATAAACGAAAATCTTTTCTTGCTGCTAGCGCTTCCATTGATATGTATGGACGACTTCATACAGATATTTCTGGATCAAATTGAGTCCTTCCAAACAAAGTGAATCTTCGTATAAAATTAAGTCGTAGTAAAGATGCATTCTGCTTAATGGTAGCTGAAAACTATATATTTAAAGTTAAACAGGAAGAGGTTATTCTTTAGGTTCGTCGAATTAATATTTGTGTTGATTTAGCTTTACAATTAAACAGTTTTATTACTCATGATACTGCAAAACTACCACTGACTACAGTTGAAACAAGAGTACATACTATTCCTGCAAATGTTGATTCCTAATATCTTGATAATATATTTCTTGGAACTGTACCAAAGGATCTCATTATAGGTGTTACTGCAAATACTGCATTCAATGGAAAATACCATGAAAATTCCTTCCACTTTGAACTTTTAATATTAGTAAGTTTCAAGTACAAGTTGGTTCCCAATTTTATCCTCCCACCCCTCTTACTCCGGATTATTCTAATCAACTATACGTTCAAAGTTATCATACCCTGTTCTCTGGAACTGGAATGTTTCATGAAAATGTAAGTCATACAGTCACATATCCTGATTAGCATCATGGATACACTCTTTATGCTTTTATTCTTTTTCCTACTAATATTTTAGATGATTCTACATGGGATGTTATTAAGGATTCTCCCGTTAATCTTCAAATTGGGTTCAGTAAAAACTTTACACAATCTATTTCATGTATTATTTACGCTCAATTTGATTCCCTTATACAGATCGATAAAGATCGAAATGTATATACGGATCATACCATGTAAATTTTAATTTTGTTTACGATCAATCATGAGAACTGTCGTACACTTTTGTGCATTCGATGATTTCCAATATAAACCTCCATTTCCAATATCAAAAATTATTTCTAGTTTAAGATATACAAATAATTATTTAAGCCAGCAAGTATTTGGTCTACAGTGGATAGAAGATGAAGTTGGATACAGCGAAGTTAAAAAGATAGTTACCAAGTATACCTCGCACAGTCATTGTATATTCACTCACGGCAAAGCACGCCAAATATATCTAGAGTCTCTCTACAAAAAACACTGATTACTTTGGAAGACATTCAATGGTAAAAATATAATGCGTTATCATTTTCATCACTAAATTCTGTTCACCATCTTCATCAGTTTACAAGCGTTCGTTGTGCTTTTAAAGAACATCATTGTACGCATACTATATAACTTATTATCATTTACTGTACATTCTTTTATTTTACCTGAAACCAGAACAGTATATGTACCAACACCAATAAGTGAAAGTGAAAGTGATTCAAGTGTGGACTGATCAGATTATAAAAAATTTGCTTAAGGACTGTACTAGTGCAACTACGCTTACTAGAATTTATGCAGTTAACACCTTACCAAAACAAGTTTAATATCCGGCGGCAATTATAGTAAATTTGAGCGCCTCAAATTTTCCGGGAACTCACTGGACATATATATTAATAAACATGGGCGGGAACGATATTTTGATAGCTTCGTAAATAATCCTACTAAACCAATTGATTTTTTTAAAACGATATTGCAAATTATATCATGTAAATAAAATTCAAATTCAACAAGAAAAAACAATTCTTTGTAGACTATTCTGTATTGTATTTATTTATTTCAGTGTGCGAGGAAAAATATAATTTCTACTTTTCATACTACTAATCTTAAGAAAAACGACGAGATTTTAAAGTCTCTTGTAAAAAAATTATAAAACCTAAAGAAAAATGCAAATAAAGTTTTTTTCGTATAAAGGTAAAACCAAATATTTTATATCAAAAATCCATGAAAGAAAAATTGTAGAGTGTACAGAAATATATTTATTTTATAATTATGAATTAGTTGTAAGATGGTTCAAAAAGTTAAAGACAACAATTTAATAATGAAGGCAGTAGAAGGCAGCTTAAGTTAAATTGTAAGTATTGCGTGATATTGTGTAACATAACTTCTAGCACAACACAAAAAATATTATTATACAGAATTTGAAAATCTTTCAAATATACAAAAATTGCTGTAAAAACCTGATGTGCGACAAATATCAAAAGAAACATGTTCTATATTGCCTAAAACATGAAAAGAATATTTATCTCTTGAATAGAACATCAATGAATTGGAAACAGTAAATGCTATGTTAAAGTATTAAAAATGTTAATCCAACACCAGACATAACGAGAAACCTTCCCCGAGCAGTATAGCTGCGATACAACTCGTTCCCGGTCCCCGACCACCGTAGGTGGGATAGAACAAAAATAAATGAACACCTACATCGTAAAATTCTTGGAAATGCCGGATCGTGTCCGTACAGGATCCAAGCCTCAAACAATATGTTCTCTTATCTTCAGGTGCAAAACAAGCAACTCTGCGCATGCGCCAAACATTGAAAGATATAGCAGAAAAATTAGTTGAGCAAGGGATCTTCTATGTGTAAGACACACCAACTGTATGCTTCGCGATGACGGTGAATGCATTGTCCGTCAAAAATAATGTAACCTACCAGAAAAATAAATCTAATTTGTCAATAAAAATCCATATACTATATTAAAATTAATCTAATATGATGAGTTCCACACTTTCCGCTATGCGTGCTTTATACCAGGTTCCACGTGCGCGGGACGGGTTTCGAAGCGGATAATAGCGATGTCGACGCGGGGCGGTTCGAGCGATCGAAGCGGGACGGTGTGGGCGCTTAGTACCGGGTCCTATCATCGCTTGGGAGCCGGTCAACAAACTACAAAATGGAGGAGGACAAATTAAAAACAATAATTTAAAAAAAATCAAATTTAAACATCTCTCCTTCCTCTTTTCCGATGTCAACGTAAATTACAGGGTACACTCATAACACCTATAGCAACACTACCAAATATCAACAAACAGCCTCAAGGTCATATAATGACACTACCACTAAAAGTTCCTAAAAGTTGGTACGTACCTACTGACTTTATATAGTTCGGCTGTCTTAAGACTTGAACCAGGCCTACTAATAACCTCTGATATAATGATTTCTTGAAATTGAGGGAATTATTGCAACCAGAAATTTTTAATTTTCTTCCTATATACTTCCTAATTTTTACCATTCTGTTTCCTACTAAGATGCCAACCAGACCTCCTAATAAGCTCATACGTGATGATTTTCAAAAGTCAAAGAAATTTACCTTTCACCTCCCGCTTTCTGTATACCATTATTCCAGCCAAATTTATGTAAATCTATGGCCCCTTTTGATTTCAAAAGGACCTACTAATAACCTCCGACGTTATGATTTCTTAAAGATGAAGTAATTTTTGTATCCAAGAGTTTCCCTTTTTCCTCCCATTTTCTCTATATACCGTTATGACAACCGAATTTATCTAATTCTGTAGTATATTTTGTCTCGAACCTGTCCTTGTAATAAATTCCAACAATATTAGATCAATTATTAATGCAATAAGATATATAATGAGAGGTACGATTTCTTAAGTAGAGGAAACTTTTGCTACAAAACATCCCTTTTTTTTCTACATTTTTACCACGATGGATACCGATAAATATATAAGAATTTAGCATTTCTGGGATGTCAATTAACAACTTAAATAAAAAATGAATAATTTTCGTCTTTTTTGTAGCTTAAATCTTGCTTTAAAAGTGACGATCTTCCCATTTAAAAGCATTGCGTGTCGTCAGCTTACACCTCAAAAATGTCGTAGGGGCAGTACTCGGTATAGGTGGACGTTACTCTCTACTAGTGTAAGAAAATGGGAGGTGAAACGGAAATTTTGACTGTTAAAATTCCATTAACTTTAGGAAATCATAACGTATGAGCTTAATATGAGGTGTGGTTGACATCCTAATAGGTCACAGAATTTTACCAGGTGCGTAAATATGAAACCGGAATTTATGTACAGAAAGACACAGTGATTGGATGACAATGCTAAGAACTATTTTATTCAAAATATTGGCCGTCGCTAGCGATACATTTCTGCCATCGTTCCGGCAATGTGTGGATGCCAAACCAAAAAACTGTGCCTCTTGTGCTGCAAGGCAGTTATCAAGCCATTTTCGTTCATTTTCGTGAGATGTGAAGCGCTGGTCAGCAAGTGCGTTTCCCATGGATGCAAATAAGTGAAAATCGGAAGGTCCCAAGTCTGGTGAGCAAGCCGCATACGGAAGGATTTCCCAGCCAAACGTCGCAATCGTTTCCTTGACGGGTTTTGCTGTGTGGAAGGGTGCATTATCGTGAAGCACAATCACTTTATGTTGTCTTTGGTATTATTATGGTCGTTTTTCACGCAAAGCTTGATGCAAATTGATCATTTGATGTAGGTAACGTTGGGTGTTAACTGTTTCGCCAGGTTTCACCAGTTCATAATAGATTTGTCTTCCGTCCATAGCGATTTGGTCTTGCAGTCGATGTTGCCGGTTCTGCTGGAGTTACACATGATCTTTTACGCTTAGGATTCTCGAAATAGATCCACTTTTCGTCACCAGTCACAATTCGATGGAAAAATGATTTCCTTTCTTTACCTGGCGAGCAGAATTTCTCAAGTTTTTTTTCGGTTTTTTCTGCTGTCGTTCAGTCAATGCATATGGAACCCATTTTCCCACCCTCTGAATGTAGCCCATGGCTTTTAAACGTATGGAAACTGCTTCTCG
>JAGDQP010039442.1:0-17735 GCA_022664845.1 Lepisma saccharinum | reverse complement strand
TCAAAGGTCACGGAGCTTAAGTGTCATATTTCAGACAATGACGACTACCAAAGAATTCGACTTTTGAAACAATTAATTTATTTTCTATGAGCTTTAAAATTAAAAATGACATGTGACTTACGAGAATCCAAAGTTTGACCCTGTAGGGATTATACGCTCCTTGCAACAGCTTATGGTACAAGATTAATTCTATCAAAGAAGATGACCATGAATACAGAAATAAAGGACCGAATGATGGTTTCTTTTCAGCAAACCTGAAAGGTCATAAATACTACAACAGTTCAAACGTTAGAAAGCTAAAAGTTCTTTTCTTTTTAGGGGTAGAACAAATAATCTAGTTGAGGAGAGACAGCGAGGCCCTTGAGTGTTGATCTTGAATCTTAAATGCGTCAGTCATTCTTGTGTTTAGTTGTAATTTTTCTAAAAGAAAGAACTTTTGAATTTCTTTTATTCTTGCTATACTCATGTGCGTTTGTAAGTGTGTATCGTATTGCAGGAATGGATACTCATTCAAGGAAACAGCTTGCAGATTTGCTAGGGTGGTACATTTTGAGTGAGAAGTCGGTTACACAAACACGGAGAAAGGCGTTTGTACAGTGGGGTGTGAAAATAAGCAACACACAACTTATTCGTCTGTATGAAGTTTCGAAATAACTGTTTCAATAAGGAGCACCTTTCTCGGCGACAACGACAAGCCGGTCGACCAGTAACTGTCTCTATCGATCAAAATAAACGCAAAGTGGTTCGTTCTGTGCTTAGTTCACCCAGAAAATCTATGTCGAAGTGTTGCACTCAACGTTACAATAAGTTCGTTAAATAGGATTTTGCTTGTGCTGGAGGTTAGGGCGTACAGAATGCAGATTGTACATAAATCACAAGAACCAGATTACGGTGCCAGAATGTTATTTTGTAACTGGTTTATAGACATATTAAATGAAACCCCTATGTTTCTATTTCAAATTATAATGTCTTATGGAGTTAAGTTTTTGTTAAATGGAACGGTGCCTTCATCTCATGCATGGTTCTGGGGCCTCAGTCGACCATTGGAAAGAATTGAACGTTCTACTGACCAAAGAGGTATTATGCTATGGATGGGACTAACAGCGAATTGCGTACTTGGGCCGTTTTCCTTTGAAGGAAACGTAAATCAAATTACATGCCAGAATATGTTGCGTGATTTCTTTTTCCCTGAACTTGAACGCTTAAATCTTGACCCGAACAGTGAAATGTGGTTCCTACAGGATGGGGCTCCAGCACATCGCCCTAGGGCAACACTTGAACTTTTGAGAGGGAGGTTTGGAAACTGATTGTTAAGCATGGGGAGTGAAGTAGAGTGGCCAGCTAAAAGTCCCGATCTAACTCCATGCGTTATTTTTCTGTGAGGTTTTCTTAAACAAGAGGTTTACAGGAATCCTTCAACAACACTTGAAGAGCTTCGACGATTGATAGAGAGTTGCGTTGAACAGATAACTCCGGGCACACTTGAAAAAAATTCACAAAGACACTCATACACAGAGTTAATTTATTCTTAGCACATCAGAGACATCACGTGGAATAGATTAATAGCACCGATGACTTAGAGTCCAGCAAGAAGTCAAGAACTGCTGTACAGGTAAAGTAATATTTCAAATATTTCTCTGTACTCAGTAGATATGCAAATGAGTAAATAACGGTAAAAGTCTCGAATGAAGCTTTGAGAAAATTCTAATTACCCAGGTGAAATGAATTCCTAGGGGACACAGTCTCCCAATTTTCTAGTGCATGTCATTGATAGTTTAAAACTGATACGAACTCACTGTCAATTCAGTGTTTCAAACGTCGCATAATCTGATATTTCTCCTTTATGAGTATATTCCATGAGATCTTCTATCACTGAGATAATTTTGTGCAATAAGCTGTTAAAAAGAACGATAATCCGTAAAAGGTCACAGATGACGTTTTGAGGAGGACAGGGTCAAACATTGGATTCTTGTAAGTTAGATGTCATTTTTAATTTTAAATCTTATATAAAATCAATTAATTGTTTCAAAAGTCGAATGCTTTGATATTCGTCATTGTCTGAAACAGGATACTTAAGCTCCATGATCTAAATACCTCTTATAACATTTCTGGCATTTCAATTTTGCTGAAAGAAACCTTCACTCGGTTACTTATTTGTAAGTTTGAGGTAATCTTCTTTGATAGAATTAATCTTGTACCATTAGCTGTTGAAAAGGGCGCTAATCCCTAAATGTTCACAGATGACCTGCTGAGGGTAACGGGGTCAAGTTTTGTTTCCTCGTAAGTCACATGTCATTTTAATTTTAAATCTTATAGGAACTCAAATTTATTGTTTCAAAAATCGAATGCTTTGTTAGTCGTCATTGTCTGAAATATGACACTTAAGCTCCGTGACCTTTGACCTCTTGTGAAATTTCTGACCTTTCAATTTTGCTGAAATGAAATCTTCGGTCGATTCTTTATTTTTGCATTCGTTGTCGCCTTTATCGATAAAATTAATCTTGAACGATAAGTTGTTGGAAGGAGCGCTAATTTCGCAAAAGTCACAGGTGACCTTCTAAAGGTTACAAGGTCACAGTTGGCCATATTTCTCATCAACACATTACTTAGCATCAGAAGTTATGCACATATACCAATTTTGGTACCAGAGATCAATATTCGAAAGAATGGCATATGAGACCACCATTTAACATTGAAATCAGATTTTGACCTTGTATCTCATCAGTCCGTTGTACCCGTGACCTAGTTTTGCTCTCAAACAAAACTTCAGACCATCTAAACTCCCTCCAAATTTGGTTGTTCTTGCTCTTCCCATTTCTGTGTACTGGAACAATGAAATTTACACATGAATTTTGGGACAGTCTGTATATACAAGTATATATAAAGTATGTTAAAACCAATTCAATATAGTCATTATATAGTCAATAAATTTAGTTACTACCTTTGGTTTCATTGACTTGGTATGGATTTAAAATGATGCAGTTAGTTTTATTGGGGTTTAATGAGAGCTTATTGCCACTGAACCATATCACAACTTCAGTTAATGTTTTATCTAACTATCTTCAGCTGTATGTCAGAGAAGTCGTATGTTATTAAAACATTCGTACATTCTGTGTACATGTTGTGCAGAAAGTGATGGCCATAAATTAAATTGTGAATTTCTCGACTGAAACAAGAAAAAAGTCCCATTGAAGAAATGTTGAAACATGCGCAGTTTTGGAGCTAGAATCACCATAATATGGCAAGGCATCATCGAAAATGATAATCATTGAATTAGAAAAGTTTTATTGAATCCTAATATAAATTTTATAAACTCCCGTTTTGTTATGAAAATCTATTAGTTTCTCAGAATCATCACGACATTTCTATTATATGAGCTATTTATTAATAATCAGTGAAGACGAGTTTGTACTCATCAAAAATCGCTATAATGTGCACTAAAATATAGTGAATAGACACTTTAATAGACCATAAAAATAAAACTAACATATACATTCCATTTTATTTTCCAACCTGAAGTCTTTGATACAATATTCTATAAAGAATAAAATTATAGTATATCACTAACATCACCTTTCTTATTGTAACACACAACGAAATACTTAACTTAAATTTTCATAGCTGATTTTTGTTTGCTCCTGACAATACGAGTAGAATTAATAGATTTTCAAATTTGTAGTATTTGATCTGTTTCATTTTATACTGATTATCATGTGATGTGCACACGATGTTCTATCTATCTGATAGAAGACAACATGTGAGGGCCCAGAATTGATTTATAATAGCATTAACAATTACTTGGTGTTTTCCCAGAAAAAGTAGTGGAAGAACTATACAATATAGAAAACAAAGCGATGTTCGAGTCTAAGATCATCACTGTAAATGACAGATATAAGTTCTATGGCACCATGCATGAATCCTGTAATCTTCACTGAAGCTGTTCCGAGAAAGATCAGTGTTTTTGTATGGGCATCCATAAGAATAGCAGTGTGTGGTCTGATTTGTTCTCTCTGTTTCTCGGACATTATTGCTTACACAAGTACCACGATTGGAGGGATAACGTACGAGATGTTTAGAATTATATTCGTGACATTACCTCAATTTATTCAATTTTGAGGGTTATGGGATTCATGCACTGTGCCACTGAGTTATATGATCCTCAGGTGTTCTTGTTCTCCTTGCCTGCTGGCATGTTCAATAACCCACAAATGTTAAACATTCAATGTCATATCCATGACAATTTCTATATATTTTAATGAGGTCCTAACACTAGACCTTTCTCAAGCGGAGAGTAGTTTTACATCCAACTTGACGAACATCCTATTCCTCATTCAATCCTCTTTCTACAAGTTCGTTTTCAAAAATACAATAAACCAAAACATACGTCATCCCATTTATCCCTAAACAATTTCTACCAGTACTGCCAATGGGAATTCCGTAACACTCTTTCAACTTCTTGTATATCCTACCTTGTATAATTGGGGAAAGCTTGCACATATTTAAAAGAGAGCATAATTTTATAACATAATTTTCAAATTTGTTAATAATAAAAATCATAATTGAATTTTCCTTGCTCATATAATAGTCAGTGAATCAAATTCAAATTTAAGAAAGAACAGATTGAAGTAATTATTATTAACAAAAGTCAGACATTATTTTAAACATATATATAATGTTTCAGTTCAGATTAAGAAACAAAATGTTATCTTAAACAGAACATATTAGCGCATGGCAAGCGAACATATTTTCAAAAATACGTACCTGAAATATTAATTGTAGTCGTCCTCTTAACAAAAAGGCAATCACTTCTGCGGAACACTTTCCGCCCTCTGCATAAAGGCCTCTTCAGCATAACAACAATTTATTGTGCAAACAGTGCTTTTGTATGTATATGTGTAACTTGAAATGTAAATAAAGTTTGGACAGATTACCAGGGTTTTAAAATAAGGAAGAAAGTTTTTGTAATGTGTACGTATTTTAAAAATGTTTATCTTGTTAATTTGAAACATTAAAGGAGCATATACCCATTGTCAAGATTTTTTTTTTCTTAGTAAGAAATAGTCTGTATGTCTCCGCACAGAAATATAGATCACTTACCTATATGATAACTTACAAATATGAAGATCATGAATCATGCTCGACAGTTTCTATATTTTTAATTCTGTTTCAAGAGTCTGAAACGTATATAGTATATGTTACCTTACAGGCTCACGATTATGTTGGAAGCTTCGAAAATTATTCCTACCTCTGGTTAGATGATCGTCAGATGTTTCTTCAGCAGTTCCTTCTGTATGGACGCCAATTAGATCCAGAGGAATGTGAGCGTCTCATGTGTGGAGAAGGTGAGCCAAATGAATCACCACCTACAATGGAACAGTTTAAAGAACAGGTAATTATTAAATTATAGTAATTTACTCTACTAACAAAGGAAATTATTAAAAATTATTTGTTGAAAAACGACGTAGAATGATTGATTCATAACTATTACAGTCCTCGCACAGATCTAAAAGATTAAGTAGAACGCTTCGTTGTAGAATCTTATTTTACTCATTATATTTAACGTATAAACAAGTATTATGGGAAACAAGACAATAAGTTCCGACTAAAAATATATATCTAAAATTACTCTCCTAAGTTCTAAAATACAGGATGAATATAAATTCGCCCCCAGAAAGATTATCACATATCTTCATCATTTTCCCCCGGATGCATAATTTTCAAATAATTAAAAAATGAAAAGCGACAATGTGATAAAACTAAAGCAGTGTGGTGCTCAAAGATTTTCAGACACGCGGTATACTGTTTCGCCCTGTGTAATATTACTGTACATACACACACAGTAAGTGGAGAAGTTACTCCTATCAAGGTCGATTACGTGAATCGTAGTTCTGAGCGTATACAAATCAATCATTGCGAGTTCCTTTACGCCCAGCTAATGTTGTAATGTTTACAATCGCCTTGATGTTATTACTATAAATACAAAACTTCTATCGTTAAAGTAACAGAAGAGTGTGTAACAGTTTGGGTAAAAGTGCCATGAGTGCATGTAGGTACAAGGCATCCACAATCTTCACCCGCACCTTTCTGCAGCTGTAGCAATACGCCAGAGTAATTAAAATTGAAACACCCGGTCCTAAATCCCAACGCAGGCCTTTACTTCAGAACAGATACAAGGGTGACCTTTATACACATTATACCAACATGCTCTAGAACATTGGGACTATGCCCCTTGTTGATATTAATTTTATATTTAAGTGTTTATGCTTGCAAGAAATAGGTAGGTAAGCTTGGAATTACTATACAGCACTATTAACTGGAAAATAAGTGCTTTATTCAAATGCACTAGTGAATTCGTAACATAATAAATACACAATAACAAATAACCATGTTCTTACCCACATAAAATGAGTCAGTATCTTTAATACGCAACGCTGTACATTAACTAGATCATCAAAACAGGCATGAAAGCACTTCGACAGAATTAACTGAGAGAATTTTGAGAGAACAGAAACTATATAAAACTCCCGTGGATTTGAACTGATCCACCATTAAATATTAACCAAAGATAAAACTGGTAACTTTAAATGAATTTTGTTGCCCGTTTAGGATTAAATTCAGTAACTACTATTATCAATGAGGAAATTCAGTGTCAAAAACAATTTGTATACCGAAATATCATGCACGCTAAAGAGTAGCGTTGCAAATAAAACAGGGTGTCCTAGTAATATACGCAGACACTGGGAGATGGTTTGTCACATCAAAATAAGAATAGGGGTTCCTATAAGCATGTGCCTGGTTTCGCTTCGTTTTCGAGATACAGCGTTTCCAACTTGGAACCCAAAGTCAACGCCTAACAATGGAAAGAAAATTAATAATTCTCAATAAATCAGGAACGATACATTGAATGAAAATTTCGTTTGCGGAAATTTGTTTTTATCAACATGATGGATATCAAGAGTGAAAACAAGATGTCACTGGGATGTCATTGTTGCCAACTAGGTATACATTTAAAATTTTCAAATGGCACTACATCGTGTTTTGGGGTATTTGACATTCCCTAGTGGGGATAAACAAACCACGTAATGCACATACCGCAGTATTGCAAACTATGGATGAAATATCCTAGAAGAATACGTAGTTTTTATAAAATCGCGATAATCTTTCTGTCCGAGTTTGTAACTCTGTGGTGTGTGCTTTATGTATGTTGTTTATCATCGCTAGAGGATGCCAAATACCCAATAACACGTCGATGTAGTGCCATTTGAATTTTTTACATTATACCAGGTTGGCAACAATTTTCGGCAATGGCTTCCTAAAGTCCATAAATAAATTTAAATTCAAAGTCTGAGAGTTTCCATTGCTATCGCAAGACATCATATCGACAATAATATATAGTTTTTGACTAACTACTTGTGCATGTAGAAATTGTCAACAGTGGCCAATATTCAAAATAAGAAGAAGAAGTACTTCTTTCTCTTGATCAAGAGTTGCGAATGTCTTTGTTTGCTATTCGGCTCCGTGTTGAAAAGTATTCCAAAGTCAACAAGTCAGTATTTCTCATTGAATTATAAAAATGAAGTAATTAATGACTTCATAATTTCAACAATTTTAGTTTGCATTTTTTACGATGTACTTGTTCCTCTTGTGTTCATAACTAATATTGTTAAAAATATACAATTCCTATTTTATAATTTCTTTATTTTACCATCTTAACAAAAAAATTGTGTTGCTTTTCTCGGAACACATCCATGCAACTTCGCGGCATACTACTGTACTAGTATACACCCTTTGAGAATCACTAGATAAATATCTAGCTCCAAAACATAGCAATGGATGAGATTATTGGTTATTAAATGTGTTACCTTGGGAAAGGAAAATATTGGTTTAAATACCTTCCTTATCTAAGCAAAGCGTAATGAGTTTAAAGCGGAAAACAACTATTTTCCTTTCTGGGAGATTTATTCTAGGTCTCAAATTTGGTAGGTAAGTACAAAGTGCGGCATTTAAAATTACCTAAATATATTACTTAGTAACTCTTGCCTGCGTTATTTGTACCGCATATTAAGTGTAACTGTAAATAATCGCAAACTCACTTTTCTGTAATCAGGAACAGCGCATGGGCTTTTCTACTCTATCCGCTCTGAATGGTTCTGAGGCCGGTAATTTTTAAATGTTGGCCAGTGTAGTGTTTATTCTCATTTACTATCCTCCAGATGGAAAAGGTTTCCATGTTAGAGCAATTACTATAATACCTTTCATAGTCTTTCCATCTTACTACCGGTTCCCCTCTAATTAAAACTACGAAACAAGGGGAAATTTTATTGAGTACTAAGATTGTAAAATATAATATAGTAATCTCCGTGTGTGCGGATTTTAATTCACTATGATCTTGCAATTTAAATAGCTAATTTCAATTCGAAGTTTAAACCAGTATCAAACATAAATTACTTACAAACCACAGTAGTGCATATCCATACACTTTTCCCAATGACACATAAAGACATCATGTCCACTTTAGAATTGCAATTCTTTGGTGGAGATAAAGAACCGAAGATACCTGCTGATGACGTTTATCACAAAAGGAAGGCGATCCAGGTGGAGAAAATGCTGGAAATGATTTGGTTCAAGAACTTGAGAAGAAGCTAAGAACATTACAGTATTTTTCACTGTCTCAATTAATTAATTATTTGCATACATTTTGAACGTAAAACCAATTGGACATACGTTGAATGGACAATATAGTGGAATTAAACCACCTATATCTGTTGACTATTCCTGATTATCTACATAAATATAAAATCCCTAATTTCTGTCTGTTTGTTCATCCGGGAGTTTTAAGGCA
Source organism: Lepisma saccharinum (assembly GCA_022664845.1). NCBI lineage: Eukaryota > Metazoa > Arthropoda > Insecta > Zygentoma > Lepismatidae > Lepisma > Lepisma saccharinum. The sequence continues at coordinate 8,893 of JAGDQP010039442.1, read as the reverse complement.
CTTCCCGTTGCCCGAGAACGTTGAAATTTGTCATGAAGATTTGTGGCCACGTCAACATTTCATGAAAGATCAAAAATTTCCAAATATCCATATACTATATAGCCGCATGGTCACTGACTGACTGACTCATCATCATAATTCACAGGCCAAACTACTGGAGCTAGAAACACCAAATTTGGTATGAAGGTGTAGGACCATGAGTAGCTAAAGGGAAAAATCCTACATTTTGGAAAAGTCGCCATCTTGGATCCAAAATGGCCGCCAAACCCATTGTTGTATAGAATAGAGAGCCTAAACGGCTTTAGCTATTGGAATGAAATTTAGTACGGGGATTCACTATCGCTAGTAGGTTACGAAAATATAACACGATGTACCCAAAGTCGCCATCTTGAATCCAAAATGGCTGACTTAAAAATCTATTTTCCACAACGCTTGAGCTAGAGATACGAAATTTGGTATGAAGGTGTATCATAACTAGTAGTTTAGGAAAATAATAGAAATTTTTGAGAAAGTCTCCATCTTAAATCCAAAATGGCCGCCAAACCCATTGTTGTATAGAATAGGGAGGCTAAACGGCTAGGGCTATTGGAATGAAATTTAGTATGGGGGTACATTATCGCCAGCAGGTTAAGAAAATAATAGAAAATTTTGTAAAAGTCGCCATCTTGGACTCAAAATGGCCGCCAAGCCCATTGTTGTATAGAATAAGAAGGCTAAACGGCAGGGACTATTGAAATGAAATTTGGTATAAGGGTACATTTTCAATTGTAGCTTAATTTAATATTTGATAGTTTACCTAAAGATGCCATCTTGGATTCAAAATGGCGGACTTAAAATTTCATTTTCCACAATTTTTCTGGTAGCAGCACGAAATCTAGCAAAAAGGTGTATCACCATTAGTAGTTTAGAAAAATAAAAAATGTTTTGGGAAAGTCGGCATCTTCGATTCAAAATGGCCGCCCAAAAATCATTTTTGACACCGTTTGAGCTAAAGAAATGAAATTTTTATATTTAGTTGTGTCTTTACGTGTAAGTCACGACAATATAATAAAACATTAAAAAAGTCGCCATCTTTAATCCAAAATCCGAAAACACATTTTCTAAATCACTAAATCTAGAAAAACGAAACTTAGTATGAAGGTGTACCATGATGGGTAGGTCTGAAAAATAGTGAAAAAAAAACAAATGGGGGCGCAGCCCCCCCCCCCCCCGGTGGTGGTATATTTGTAGCATGGAGTCTGTCAGAGAGTCTCTGTTTACGATGAAGGGGGGCGCAGACCCCCCCAAACCCCAATGTTCGGAGCGCAGCTCCGACGGGGGTCTGGGGGCAGCGCCCCCAGCGAATCAAAGCGAGTCCCCATATGTACACCAATAACATCCTAATAAATATTCACTTCATTGTTAATAACAATAAAATAAATAAATTGTTACCATTTTTTATTTCGAACAATAATGTGAATTAAATAAATAGTTTAGAATTAAGTTCAAATTTGGATTGTTTGCAAACCAAAAATATTTAGATTTAATGTTTAAAAGCATATTAGAAGTAGTAGTTGTTCTTGTTGTTGTAATTTTTGTAGTGGTAGTAGTAGTAGCACAGTGGTAATAGTAGTTTTTGTTGTAGCAGTTGATGTTTCAGTATTAGTAGTAATGGTAATAATTGCTGTAATTGTAGTAGTAGTTATAATTGTAGTAGCAGTAACAGTATTGAAAAACCTTCGGTAGACTTTATTTTGTATGGGTCATTTAGTAACTTTGACTTCAGCCTATCACGATTGTATGAGTGCAATACTTATTAAAATCCACAAACATCCATGCCTCAGGCGAAATTCGAACCCGTGACCTTGGAGATGCTGGCCGAATGTCTCAAAAGTAGATGCTGTAATAGTAGTAGTAGTTGTTGCAGTAGTAGTTGATGTATTAGTAGCAAAATTAGTAGTAGCTGTTGTTGTAATAGTAGTGAAAGTGAAACTATTAGTGTTGCCAACTAATGCGAGTTATATAGAATTATATACAACTAGGACTCGGATAGTTATGTTCTTAAAATACCCAAAATATGCATGCAAATATACACTAAAAAGGAACGAAATATGCAAGTAAATATGCACTTTCAAAAACATCTTAGCTTTTTGTATATGCTTTATTCCAGTTACTGCAAAAACCTTGAAGTTCACTGATCTTCATTGTTTATTTAGTTCACATGATTTAATAGGTCAAAACTTGCTGTTTTTAATATTTCCACTCTCAAATACATTTGCCCACATACTCGAATGCACTTGCTTAAAACAACACTTATCTAGAAAACAACTGTTTTTAATTGAAAAAATGCACTACTTACAGACCAAAGTTGCACTTGATGACGACATTGTTGGCATCTTAAATTTTCGAACTTGAAACTTCTGTTTTCGGCAAGGATGCTTTTTCTACTTTAAAAAGAACTTTGTTTCTACATGTTTAACCGTTTGTATGTGTTATTGTATTTGAAACATTTTTTAACACTTTTACGAGCATTCACAAACTTTGCAGAACAACACTTTTCCGTCTGTGGTGAAGTCATCGAACATTTTCATATACGACTGTAATAATAAACTCAAATGTTTCTTTTCTTTCGGCATTGTCTTTAACACAAGGAAACTTTCAACGCTAATACACGTTAAACACACACTGCAAAACGCACAGAAAGACTGGACTGTGTGACAAGGTGAGAGGTTTAACATAGCCATATGACACATTCTAAAAAAATTCCAGTGATAAAGCCATGTGACTCATTCTCAAAATTCCAGTGATAAAGATCCTATATGCCCAAGAGCTGTGAACCACATTTATCCTCGTAGAGTCGCTCGAGTAGAAACACATGTTAGTAAATGAATCATTGGCCATAAAATACAATTTAGTGTTTACTGTTGGCTCTGAAATATGCAAGGTTTTTATATAAATGATGCATATATGAATTTGCATATGCAACATGCATTTTCCAAAAAAAAAAAAAAAAAAACTATGAAATATACATTTGCATATTCAATATGCAAAGTGCATAACAATCCGAGCCCGGTGTATAACATTCAAAGTATGTATCTTTGTTTGAACGCTATATACTTCCACGCCACATGAAACAATATTTGGAACATATGTTCCTTTAGACCTAGAAGGATTAACTATGGCATTAGAAGGTTACCACCATCCTCCAAAGAGGGCGAAACGGGAGGTTTAACTCGGAAACCTTCTAACAGTACCTTCAACATAGGCCGTGGCCGACAGCTTTCCGAATTCTTTCCCCTCCCCTTAGGAAAGGCATAATCGCCTAAAGGTTATGAATAAAATTTAAATTCAAATTCAAATTTCAAAGGAAAGGAATATGACTAAACAACTGTTATACTTAACTTTAAATTTGACAAGTATGTTCCTTGGGTAAAAGAATAATTAATGACAATATTAAAAGTCGTACCCACAGGGGTAAAATTTTAGGCCAAAGTAGTACGAGTGTGTTGCAAACATAATTTATCGACCCCGCACCAATGGGCAGACAATCAACTAGTTTTATACATAATTTATCTGGTAGTTCCTGGATATGCTATAATGATCTCGTCCGTTCTTAGGAATGAATAACAAATCACGGCAGCAGATGCAGTAAACATTGCTTTAGTTTGGAGGCTGGCTTTCCAATTTTCTATAGTGCACTCAACCATTGAGCAGAATTGTAGATGGTTTCGCATATGACCCAATTCTAATTGCTACTCTTTGTAGGCTGGAGACATTTTTCTTGATAGTTCCGAAAAAGAAAGTTCACTTCGAATCTTAATACTATGTTTTGTTATCGCATATGGAGTCCATATTTTATTTCTGTAGAGTGTATGTTTGATTTCAGTTGTCTAAGATTTAATTTATATATATATATATATATATATATATATAATTGAATTCTGAACCTGGATCCAATTTTAAATTTAATAACCCCGAAAATCTTTGATAATTGTACTACATCATAATATGTGCCTTGTTTCAAGTGCACTCCAATTTTTATTCATATTCGTTATCATTAATAATTTCTTCTTGATTTGCATTTGTCATAGATTGACAGTTATGAAAATCTATATCAGGAAGTAGACAAAATGGAAGAAACAAAGATATTCAGTTCCTGGTTTCAAGTAAATATTCGGCCATTCAAACAAGCTCTCTTAAACACAATAAGGAAATGGGGCAACATGTTTAAGCAACATTTAGTTGAACATGTCACTACCAGGTACGTATTATTCGAAATATATAGTTATTATTGTAGAACAATTTAAACGAAGAAAATGATTCAATATATTTCACATATATGTGTATTCCGCAATATCTTATATGTCAAAATTCTGATTCAGCTATAACATATTTGAAGCTGACAACTATAACTACGTATATTCAAAATCGTATTTGTGTAGATAGCTAGTTTTGTTCGTAATAGTCATATGGGTATTGTCAAATAACATGACTAATTATAACGTTCTGTCTATTATTGTGGGGTTAGTGTGTAGCTCATACAGGAAGTATTAATACAGGTTTCATGGATGCAAAATTAAGATATTTCTCTTCAACTCACCACAATTGAATTGTTAGTTGATATCCATCTGGATACGTCGATATCCATTTGGCTGCTCAGCAAAATAGGGCTACCTGATAGGCGCTGCTATGAAGTCCTGTAGTCGGCTGAGTAAGCCAAAGCTGTATAAAAGCTATAAATAAATTCAAGATCAAATTCTCACTTACAACATGGTCCTTCATCAAGTACGTAGAATTTGATTGTTGGTACAACCCAAATAACTAGCTTTGTACATAGAGTTTAATACAATGTGTCCAGCAAGTTAAGAGGTTCATTTTGAAAACGACTTTAAAATTAGCATATAAAGAAATATTTGGAAAGCCGATGGAGAACGTTTGATACTATGTCCATGTAACATATTACAAGGTAAAACCTTCTTAACTAAAGCCCAATCCAAGACAAAAGTAATTTATAACGGAAATCTCTTTCATATATTGAAGGCAGCGTGAAAAGAAAGAACATCATGTATTGGAGCAGCCTTGCTAGATTTTTCGAGGTTAACAATATCTCAATTTCATTGAAACATCCCGAAACATAACTATCAAGATCGAATTTCCATCATCTACACTGATAGTAATACTATTTGGTTTTAGGTTAGGTTAGATAAGATTTCCAAATATATAGTAGTTCCAATATTCTTAATAAAATGTATGTGAATAGCTAAAATACTTCTCTAGACTTCTCGATAAGCAACACAGCTTACCAGATATCTTCAGTATTCTATTTCATATCTTGTGTTACGAGCAATGTCTCAACAGTCCAAATCGACTACGCACATATGTTTACTGTAAAACATAAAACAAAACAATAAAAGCATCTTGAAAAGAAAAATTGTTTTCATTAAACAATGCCAGAATCCTCTAGTTAACATTTGTCCTTATTTGTCGAACTCACATAACTAATATATTCATTCTATTGTTGTTCCAGGTCGAAAAGGCTAAAAATGATCAATAGATTAAAACATCTTCCCCATCATACTTGTATATATAATTTAACACTTTCTTACCCACAGAAACTAATTGCTTCCTTTATTACATTAAAACCTACAGCTTCTACGATTATATAAAACAAATTTTAACTCGCTTTTACATCTAACATCTTGTGTATGGCATTCCTCCACTAATTATAAGGTATAAGGAAAGATGAAGGATTAGATGCATGGTCTGTCGATTAATGAATTCGCTGAACTATTTATTTATTTATTATTAAGTTTCAGATACAACTGGAGTTGCTATTTTACACAGAAACTAAATAACATTGCAAAAAACTAAATAACATTACTACAAACTAAATAACATGAAATGAAATTTTAAACAACACACAACGCAGCAATTTGATATGTCCACATGTAGTCATGTGAGCCGCGTTAGCGTGGGCTGTATAAGGTTAGACAACTGGTGGTAATAGCTCAAGTAAAGCCAACATTCTGTAATAAGTTAAGTTCGTGAGATCTGATTAGTTTATATTGTTTTAGGTTTGGATAATGTAAATTCGATTAACTAAGTAAATCTAACCTACAGAAAACAAATTCGGTTAACTATCTAAATCTAATTTGCAGAAACTAATGTATCATTACATAATCTAACGCAACAGCGTATGTAAAATGCATGTGAAATGATTGTAAGATAATTTCTGGATTTCAAACTCTTACTTAATGCACTAACAGATATGTTACCGGTATTTGCATAAGCAATTGAAGTTTATAAACAGTTTATGTTGTCGATTTGTTGGTATGCTCCTAACTGCACATTATGTTTCTAATTGACAGTGGGAAATCCGTGCGAGTTGTCATCTGTTTGATATAGCAGTAGAGATAATACTATTAGATGGCAGGCTTTTTTACATGCTGAGAAGTGACTTAGCAACATATGAAAATTATCTGTTTTATGAATGGAAACCGAAGTATAGAATTATTTTGATATTATTTATATCATGTTGCCAATTGCTTAATGCTGAAAGTAAATTCTTTCAGTCATAAGATTTTGTATAAATTGAATACAGCTTAGAAAGATAATTTACCTGATGTATATAAATGGTGTTGTCGGGGATCCGTCAACAGAGCTTTTATATTCTACGTCATTATGGACTAATAAACTCTTAACCGAAAGTACCTCCTTTTCCCTTGTATCAAACGACATAACTCGCTAGTGGATCTTGTGTCCCCTAGGCTAAGGGTTATATACCAAGTGTCGCCTCACCTCCAGTTTTGAGATCCATGAAAGCAGGCACCTTGGCCATTGGTGGTTTATGCATGACGTCACTATACGCCCACGATCGGTTGTACATACTCTGAGTTTTATATCGAAGAATCCTGGATAGAAGCAAACCACTGAAGTAAAAACCTCAATCATATTAAGAGTATAGGTAACCAGAAAAGGGTATAACAAATTGGTATCAATAACATGACGATGATAATACACAAAAGGAATAACTCAGATATTGGCATTTAGCTTTCGATGTAAAGTGTTTTCAGATTCGAAAATATCAATATTTGGATCAAGGTTATTGTACATAATTACTAGTCTATGGAATAAGGTACGCTGTAGTATACTTATCCTAGGCCTGGTACAATGAAGGAGGTTATTATTTCTGGTTATTCGCAAGGGAACACGGAAGTAAAATTTAGATATCAACTCTCCAGTTCTAATATTCCCGTTAAGTATCTTGTATAAGTACATCGAATATGCCAGCTTGCGACGAAAAGAGGGAACGTGGAGACCAAGAACGGATAATAACTCGGGTTTGCTCAAGCTACGTACTGATGGTATTCTTCTTTTGACTATAGCAAGAGAAAAGTTCAGAACAGAATCAATATGTGATAGATTAGAAATACTAGCCATGTTCCAAATTTTGGAACAATATTCAATTTTAGGGGTAATGAAGGTTTTGTAAAACATACTCAATGAATGAAGGTCCTTAATTTCTGTAAATCTATAGAGAAGACCAAGTAAGCGCATAGAACTGTTAGTTATAGAAGTCATGTAATCAACAAACAGAAGTTTTTCGTCAAATACCACTCCAAGGCCCTTTTGAAAAGAAACTTTAGTGATAGGATTATCTTCAATGATATAGGCAGATGGGATTTGATTCCACTTTAAAGAAATAGTAAGAAAAGAAGATTTTGAGGATTTTATTTTCAAGTTCCACGCATTACACCAGTCTAAGAGGTCAGAGATGGAATTTTGAAGATCAGCAACATCCTGTAGTGATCTGATTTCTAGAAATAATTTACAGTCATCAGCAAAATGAAGAAATTTGGTTTAAGATGACGAGAGATAAGATGGGAGATCGTCCATATGAAGAAGGAAAAGGAGACGGCCCAAAACACTACCCAGAGAAAACAGGAACAAAATTGGAAGATGAAAGTCTTTCTAAGTTCTAGATAGATGACATCAAGCTGTGTGTTATTGGACATGGATTAGGTAACATCAGAGAGTAACAAAGACAGGTTGGTAAGAGTGGAACTACCAGGAAGAAAGCCTTGTTGAGCAGAGTCTAGATAGGGTGAGATAAAATTATATAGTCTATTTTTGATGATTCTTTCACACACCACAGACAAAATAGATAAAAGAGAAATGGGTCTGTATGAAGAGACATGGGTCTTATCTCCAGATTTCAGAATGAGTACAATATTAGCCTGCTTCCAAGAACAAGGAAATACACCTTCGGCAAAACATATATTTAAAAGACGAGAAAAAGGGTAAACCAGTGATTCAGCAATATTATGTAAAAAAATAGCAGTAATGTTATCAGAGCCAGGAGAACGATTTAGAGGTGAAGAAGAAAGCAGATATTTTACCTCATCAAATTATGTACTTAATGAAGACAGCAAATGCGAACAGATCGGTTGAAGCTGAGGGGGCCCAGATTGTACACAGAAATTTTTAGAGTATTCATTAAATAGATGTACCCTCTTTTCACCAGCAGCTGTAGTCGAATCATAAACTCTGTCGAAACACGTGACTGACATCTTCTAGAGTTTATGAGAAACCAAAACCTCTTAGGATTGGTAGATATTTCAGACGTTAACTCGTTAATAGAATGTTGATACTTTGTTCTAAGCAATTTCTTGGAGTAGCGCCTGATCTGAGAGAAAGAGCTGTAAGTATGTGCATTAGGATTTTGCTTCCAGAGCTCCCATGCAAGTTTTTTTTTTTTGTTTTCAAAACAGACCGTGCTTCTGTATCAAACCAGGGAGGATATTTAGAGGATCGGAATTTCTTTGTAAGCACAAAGTCTTTACATGTAGCATGAATTACATCCGTGAACAAATCAATCGCTTCATTTCCAGTTCAGTTTTCAATTATACACCAT
>JAGDQP010039441.1:0-17735 GCA_022664845.1 Lepisma saccharinum | reverse complement strand
ATGAGGCAATAAACACACGACTTAAGCGTTGTTTCTAACAAGGTAGATCCGCGAAGTGCCTGACATTGGTTTAATATTGAACAAAATGCAAAGGTCTGCTGTCTCAGTGTCTATTGTACTAATTTTAGCGGCCCATAGCAGTAATTTGCTTATTTATGGGTCTTTACAAATCAGATATTCTAGTGTAATGGCTGTTACGCTAGGACAGATTCAAACATAAATAAAGATAATTAATGAAGAAATAATTTGAATTATGATACCGCTGTTTCAAAGAACATATCCATGTTTAATTTTGCCAAATGCTTTTGTGAGCGATATAGACCTCCATAGCTTTAATGCTTTATCATCAGTCTTCGCGTACTTATCCATAATCAGTTCAGTGCTCTAATAGTCATCGACATGATTAAACATACCTGAAGAAGAGCTGCTTTCCCCGTTAACTGTGGTTTCTTTAATGCTCCTGACAATGTTCTCTGGAAAACAGAAGATTCGAGTTGCTCAAATGCACAAATGAATCATTCATCCAGTGTGCTAATTGTCGTGTATATTTATACTTACAGGATTGGTTCGAGACTCATAAACATATATAAATACCGCTATGAGCAGCTCAAAGTAATACCATAAACACTGTCTGCAGCAGGACAATCCGTCTTATTCAATATTTTACCAAATAAAACCTGGATAAGTTCTTTGTTACAGGTGTCATAATTCATACTTCTTCGTTAGTTAGGTTTATTTATATTTGAATATTTTGAGCACAACAGCTCTTGAATCTCTGATTTAAGAAGACTCATAAATATGCAAATTACGGCTACGGGCCCCTAAAATTACTACAATACAACTGAGACAAGCAGAACTTTGCATTTTGTTCAATATTAAACCAATAACTGTCAGGCACTTCGCGGATGTACTTGTAAGAGCTACAATATTGTCTAATTTCAGAGACAAAAGATTTAGCCGGCTACCTCGAATATACATTTTTTTAAATTACATCAACTATGGTGAACCTTTATAACAGCTTGCTATTGGTTGCCAAGGCAGATAAAAGCGTAATTAAATTCAGAATGGCGCCAGATAAGAAGGGTGTATTGTTTTGCTCTATTTAGCAATGGCGCTAACTACGGCCAGAATATTAAAAAAATATGAACAATGGTTCCGTAACGTTGATAATTTCACATGGCATGAGTCGAAAGTAATCTCTTCTAACGAGGTGCGCTAGCGGATACACTGAAACTATATTTTGAGGTCATCTTACAAGGTAACTACCCGACCACGAGCGCTCAAGATTTCGTTCAAATTTTCAGAGCGGTGCAGGTCAATGACCTAAACAATGCCCTGCAGGCGTTCGTATCTCAAATCCCTAGTTTCGGAGCTAGAGGCGAGCAAAGTTAGGCCGGCGTCGTCACAAACGACTTCATATCTGCAGAAATAATAACGCAAGTCTTGTCGGCTTACCAAGACACAATCAAACATGTGTCTAATATATTTATTTCAGCAGTTAATGATTGAATTGACGCTTAAAGGACTGTCCCATGAAACCATTGTGAAAATCTGATAAATTTCTACGTAGGGAAAACGTGTGCAGAACCTCTTCAATCGTAACTTTGCTGAAACTGATCCCCATGAGGAAAACTCGGCGGGCCTCTGGTGGCCCACCAACCATGAAGGCGGGCCTGCGGTGGCCCGCCGAATTTTCCTCGTGGGGATTGGGTACAACTTCGATTCTGATTTGCTCAACCGACTTTTTTTTGCTAAACTGATATGCTCTGGTCGTTATGTTTCTGCTCCGGAAGTGTGCTCGTCGAGGCATGCCATCCAGCCAAAAAGTGACAGGCTTAGGCAATGTGTATCTCTATGGCCAATAAATAAACAGTTTGTGAATAACTTACCATTTGCTATGTATTCCTTTACGATCATGCAGTAGGGAGCTTCATATTCGCACGTTTTTGGAGGAGGTGGCCTATCAATGCAGTTGTTTGAACTCTCCGAGAGGCACTGGACGCAGCGAAGTCCTGCAACTGAAACAAAACTTCATTAGTAACAAAGAACAAGTTATTTAGAACTCTTGGAGGTGTTTTACATGCAGGTTGTTTTGAGGACTGGAATTTTATGGGCGGTAACAGCACTATGGCTTACGCCCGTGCCGATGGGATTTTATGAGATTATAACTGGATTGACTCACATATTGATGGAAACGTGCGTATTTTAATATGATGGAAAACAAAATTACATTTGCCAAAATCTGCTAACTGACTGAAAACTGGTATGTGATTGGTTCATGAAATTAGCGTCATGTTGAAAGCTGGACACAAAGTGTATCTCTACTAAGTTTCGAGACTGGCTACACTGCCGCGTGACTGATGGTGTTATTTGCGGGTTTTGTTCTTGTGAAATGCTGAAAAATGCGCACGGAGATACAGCTTTGTCTGAAGCCAATGTTTTCATCTAGTATCGTTAATTTCGTGAGGATCGAAAAGAGGATGACTGACTGTCAACTAGTCGAACTGACGGTAACATCGAAAGTTCAGCAAACTGGTTGAAAATCGTTGCCAAGCACTGTTGATTATTGCTTAGGATCTTGGCACTACCTTGCAATTCAAGATCTCAAGGAAATACAAATTGGTGCGGTGGATTGACCAATTGATTGTAGAACAAAGGGCCTAACGTGTTGCACCATGTCGTGATGTAATGGGCGTATGTGAAAACGATGTAGACTTCTTTAATAACTGGTGGTGCCTATGACAATCATTGTTTCATGCCTATGACTCTACCGCAAAACGACAATAATCAGCACTGATTTGTCAAAATTCTCCTTGACCAAGGCTGTAGATCACCCCCGCCATCTTGGTACGCACTTTCCATTGATTAACATGGGAATTGTTTTACTCGTTTTATACTTTTCAGGAGTATAGTTTTAACTTCTGTTTTCGCACAGTTTATCGTCATGTTCTCTTTTACTCATGCTACTTTATAGAAATGCAATAATTTATACAGGAACAGTATAATTGCCCGTTAACATATTGTGATTTATATAGCAAACTATTAATAATACATTATAATTATATATTTGGAGAAACTTCACAAACCAAAACTATACAAGAGTCAAAATAACCACCAAGACAAATTTTGTGAAAGCAGAACTTAAATATTCTACATCCGAGAGGCATAAAATGAGTAAAACAATTACCGTGTAAATCAATGGAAGGTGCGTACCAAGATGGCGGGGGTGATCTACAGCGTTAAAGTCGAATGGCAAGATAATGATTGTGGTTTTCTTTGATTGGAGTGGCGTGGTACACAAATGAACTTCTCCTACAAGACCGAACGGTGACTGCATAAATGTACAAACCAATTCTGGACCGGTTGCTAAACGTCAGGTGACAATTATAATCTTGATTCTGGTGAGTGGTTTCCGTTGAACGATAATGCTTCCAATCACAAAGCAATAATTGTCCAACACAGTTTAGCTTGCACAGAAACAGGTCACTTGGCGCCATCTGATTTCTCTTTTATTCCCAAAAGTTGTCATATCCCAAGGGGTACCATTTTGAGTTCGTTTCTGAAATGAAAGCAGTAGTAACCAGGGAATTCAACAGCGTACCAGCATAAGAGTTCCACAGGGAATCCGAAAGTTGTACAACCGTGTCAAGAAGTGTGTACAACTAGGAGAGGCATCATATGTTGAGCAGTAAGGAGGAATACAGGTAATAAATATTTATATTCAGTTTTCATTCTATCGGTCTCGAAACATATATAGTAGCTAAACAAACAAACAAAATAAAAAAAAAAAACAAGTTTTGAAAGTCACGCTAGACGTAAAATCAATTTCGTACACTGTAAAAATATACACTACAAAATGTTAAAATAATTTGCATTACTTTACGTCTTTTATAACGCGAAAAGTTAAATCAAAAGCGTGTTTCTTAGTAAAAAATTATACCTGAAAAAAAAACCATACCAATCAAACTTCAGATCTTCCTTCTTTTTTAAGTCGGTTAAAAACGGATAGTCGTAGTTTTAGTTGGAACTAGATTTAGCACTTATGTACTTAAATGCCGATAGATGAATGTAGGATGTTCACGTATGAACAATTACAACAAATTATGGTGTAATTAATGGTAACATTTATTACGTTACAACATAGAGTTAGGAACATAAATAAAGGGAAACTTAGGCTGTTTTGTTGGAGAGAGGATTGAAGCCAAGAGACGGAAGGGACAAGGCATTTCGGTCATATTAACTGGCCCCATATTTAGAGACCCTCTTTTCCGAGTATTGTCTCTCTGAAGCTAGTGCCATCCTCCTATCGAAAAAGGCAATCCTCACAGTACTCGGTATAGAGGGACACTAATGGGGCCACACAAGATGGCTGCCGATGAACCGTAATTTGGCTTCATGTGACGCCTTGTTTGGTTCTCTCTATTTTCTTCCTAACTCTAGGTGTTACAACATCGATCAAAACCAGGATTCTAATTTGCCCACACAGCAGAAAAATAATTTTGAAAGGCTGTTGCTATGTGCACGTCCGACGTTCGCCGTTGACGAAGCTGTACCCGTGAACAATATTTCACACTTGGACAATGGATATTAGGAAGTGACGTCATAAATGGCTTTCGAATCATGCTTCACTTCTGCTACAACGCATGATACAATGACAATTGACCTTGATCAGTGACAGCGACAGACGTTTTACTTGATAAGTATCGCAATCAATATACAATATAAAAAACTTTGACTCATTTCTTACATTGCAAGAATATGAAAAAAAAAAAACTGATTTTATTCAAATGACAACAATAAATGAGGCTCGATGTAAGGGTCTGAAACACAACATAGACGAATATTATGAATATTGATCTACAGGTGCTTTACATATCGGTAGTTCGGTACGCTGGAACCTACTAGAAAGCGGCTCTGTTAGAGGTGAGTGATTGTAGTTTATCTTGTGGTTATTTATATTGTACCTTACTTTTAGACAGCACTGCTACTTGACATATCAATTTCTACAACGTTTTCCCTACGTATTTTTATAACTTTGTTTTAAAAAATGTAAGGTAATTCATTATTTGCTAAGACATTACATTTCTGCGAGTTTTAACATTGCTTTCATTTACGACCTTTTTGCCTCAACTTAGGAGGAAACATTTTCGATTATCCATAAAAAAAAAAAAACAATGGATATCTCCTTTTGATAAATTTCCTTTGGAAACACAAACAACGTTTAATTGAACTTTTCATATGCCTTCCTACTTGTTTCATATGCCGGCCCTTTTTTACTGGAGAATCAGCGTTAGAGTCCGGTGTCATTCGATTAACAAATATAAATAAATAAAATAAAAACTCCTAAAAAATTGAGCTGTGTCATGAGACAATGACAGCAAGTCAGTGTTCGATCTGTTATTAATTACGAAGGGGAGGGTCCTAAGACGAGTGGTTGCTGGTAAGTTTCAACATAGTACCTGTTTTTGTAGAAATACAAAGATTTTATCCCAGGTTGGGGCGATATTTGGAATCAACAACCAGTGATGAAATCCTCACACACCAGGGAAAGTTCTCGGCATCCCCCCTGGCAAATCGAACACTGGAGCAAGGTCACTACCCCGATTCAAATTTAGACATTTGCTACTGAGGGATACATAAGAACCGTTAACGCGGAATGTTGGGCGTACGCGTAGCCACAGCGTTTAAAAATTGTGTTAATAATAATCCTGTCCATTAAAATGCCGTAAACATTTTAATTTCAAAAATATACTGTTAAAACTTTTGTAAAATTATTCTTAAAGAATGGCTCTATATTATCAAAGTTGTTTTTTAAAAATCCTTTTAGAATTTTTTTCTTTTTTTAAATATATACTTTGGAACTATTATTGGGATTTTTTCGCTGTATGAATGTTCAAACAATATTTTAAAAACATCTGAAACGTTATACATTATATTTTCAAAATAGGCTCTAAAATCAATTTGAAATATTCTAAGAATATTTTTTTGTGTTCCATCTAGGAAATATATGGTATATATGATAGGATTTGCTACTAGTATTATTTTGAAAGGACTTTCTTGCTTTGTACCAGGAAACTGAATATAACCTACAGACAACACTAATGTTCTAAATCACCCAATCGTTGTCAGGATAAAGAAGATTTTTTTTTTTTAAGTTTCTCATAAATTATAGATAATAGTGTAAGCCTGATGCTTTTCGTAGACTAGCATCTAATAAAAGTGGACAGAATGTTCTTGAGCTAAGCCAAAATTTCGCTTAACTCTTCAAAATGTTTCTTTTTTTATGGCAGACTGTACTGTATGCTAGGAAAACATGTTTTTAACTCCCTTGCGTGGGCTATGTTCCCGCCTGCTTCTGCATTATTTACGCACTTTCCTGACACACAAGCAACAGCGTTTAATTGAAGTGTATGGGGGTTATCCCAAAATAAACAACTCCACCTCCTTGGCGGCCAACAACACAAAGACAAGTGGCTCCTTCTTCAAAGAAAATGGGAACTAAAAGAGCTTTCACTTTCGTTGATTTTTTTTCAAGTCGTAGCCATTAACCTGTACTTAACGATTCTGGAGCGTTCGATGAAATCAGAGGAAACAGTGAACACATTTTGTTCATTTTCAGCTTTATCCAAAATGGATTAAACCGTCAATTTTAACTCACTTTCTTTTACGCTTGTTATCGTTGTATATCCCATTTCTCGATTTATATCTTAATTTTTGAGTTAAATGCACATTCTGGAGTGCCTATATAATATCACATCCTATAAATAATGTTTAATTTATTTTGAGTAACTCAAGAATTAAGGCTAAGGGCTGATTTTCATGAAAGCTTGCGTTTCTTGCGATTTGGGTGAATAGCCAATTGAAATGCGTGTTACAAGTAGAAAACCTAATAGGGGGGCTTAAAATACATGTTTCAATTGGCTACTCACCCAAATCGCAAGCAACGCAAGCTTTCATGAAAATCAGCCCTAAATTTTAAAAATGGACCACACAGCGACAACGAACGTAGAAAATTTGTCGAGGATTAACCATTGATACCTCGTGTCTACAATTTTTGTCATCTAAAGTTTATTTTTATACGGGCACTTCTTGACTAAACAAATAATACCGATATGCATGCTTATATACAAAAACCAAATACAGGAATCATTGGAAGGTGTTTTGGAAAGAATGAATAAAGAAAGGATTGAATTGTCCAGCCCTCCTTAGCTTTTGACACACATACTTGAGAGAAATAGTTTTGTGTAGCATTGCGTTCTAAATTGGCTACTGATAACGGAGATCACACACATCTGCAAGGTCCTCTGGTGAATCTGAACAGCATGAAGTAAAATTTGTTACTGTTGTTCATGTTATTCTCAGATATTCATTTTAGTGCTGCCCGAAAGTTATGAATAATAATTGTTTGCGAGTATTATCTTCATCAGAAGAAACATGCTGTTGTCTCAAGTGATAGAGCGCTCACCTCTGGTGCGTGGGTCCACAGTTCGATCCCGGCTTGTGCCATGTCGGTTTTGTGGTATATAAACACCATATGTGTGGTTTTCTCGAGGTTCTCACGTTTCCTCACACTTTCTTCACTACACCAATTCTCCTATCATCATCCATTCGGCCTAAGCCAAAGTTGCCTAAAGGCCTGAATAGAATTCTATTCATAAGAAGTATCAATTTTCTTGCTAAACAAAACGAATTGGTGCTGTTCCTTAAAACCGTATTGACTTCCATCAATTCAAACAAACAAGACTGTTTTTTTATGTAAACGAACAACCACGCCCCCTCTTCAGATATTTCAGGGCCTATTTACGCATATAAATCAAAAAATAAATCACAGCCATATTCAATCCATTAGTGGATGAGGCCACTCCCCGAAGGGAGGAGTTGGTATATATATACACCCAATTCCTGTGGTTTATTAATTCCTGTTACCGACAATACTTTCTTTTTTTAGTTTCTCTCATTTACACCGGGCGAATACTTGTATATGATACCTAGACAAAGATCGTTGAACGCTATTTTCTCTTCCCCTATTATCAGAGTGTGTTTGCAAGGGACTTAAAAGAGTGTTTCTCAACCGCCGGGTTCTGGCGACCCTCCTAACGGATCACAATGAGCCTCATGTTTTAAGTGAATATGGTTTAAACATACGATTTGTCTTATCCCATTCCATACAGAATGAACAAATTTCGTGGCTCTAAATTTCTAAATACCGTTTACCTTTACACAAACAACGGGTTTTTAGAGAAAACTGTAGGAATTGGTGGATTTCGAAGGAATATTTTTCTTCCTTTTTCCGTCGTTTCTTGTAAATATATTGTCGTTTAGAAAGTGCTCATGGTTCGTTTGAAAGTTCATAGGCCACAGACTGAGAAGCGTATAAAACAAATGTTTATTCGCACTATATATATTTAAAAAAGGAAAGAAAAAAATTGGAAAGCCTCCTTCCGAAAAAAAAAAAATCTGATAATTTTGCGTGTTTTTGTCAATACTGCATATTGACACGAACAACTTAGTTGTGGACTACACCCCAACTTTTCACCCGTATTTAATCAGTTTTCTCTCAAACTGATGAACAAAATTGTACCGGGGATTAGATTTGTAGCATGCGCGGACACTCTTCTTGTTGCACCGTTGCACAACACCCACATTCTTAAATTATTTAATTTTTATTTCAATTCAATGATATTTTACCCCTCGGTGTTCAAAAAAGCCATAGTTTCTTTTTAGGAAGAGAAAAAATACTTCACAAGTTAACAGTTTAATCTTGGTGTTGTAATTCGCCTGCACCTTCTTTTAAGCCTATATCGCTACATAGGCTTCCCCTTCAACAGATGTTGGACTGACATTTGTAATTGCAATTAGCATAGGTAGTGAGAAGTTGCCCCGACTTTGCAAGCTGAACGTTTCTACCCTTTTCTCGCTCCTCTCCTTAGCTTTCCATTGCTTCCACAAGGTGGCAGCTGTGGCGCGGAAGCGACAAGACCTCCTCCCAGGCTGCAGAACGCCGTCTGCAAGTTCGCTTCATTTACTCGTAGTTTCTGTGTGTGTGTGTGAGAGAGAGAGAGAGAGAGAGAAAGAGAGCGTGTATGTGTGTGTATGAGAGAGCGTGTATGTTTCTTCCTGCATTTGAATAGACGAGACTGCGATGTTACCACAAAATATTGAATTGAATGTCAAGAGCGACTCTCGAGTTCTACGTCATAACGAAAATTAACTATACAGGAGTGACTGCTTAGGGTTGAAATGTAGACAGACACCTAAGCAAATATTTAAACCCATATGTCCACTTCCAGTCTAATCCAATGTGGACCAGATTTTCAGTTTAAACTCAATTTTATACGCAGAATATCGCTGTGCGGCCTGTTTTTTTTTGTAAGTTTTTTAATTTCTGAGGTATTCATATAATAGTATACCGTAATCTGCATCTAGTAGAAAATACTGCAACGCGTATTTACGTTTTTTGCAAGAATTAAGACAAATAAAAAACGGGACACACGGCGATATAAAGCGTAAAAAAGATGAGTTAGAACTGAAAATTTGGTCCACATTCATGGTTTAGACTGGAAGTGGACAAACGAGATTAGGTGTCCTTTCCCCTTCCTGGCTTCATGAAAATTTTAGCAGCACCAGCAGTCAGTCCAGTATCGCTTTTAGATATTGGTCATTGCGGCATGTTACTTTAATCGCGAAATCATAATTTTAAAGCTATGGTATTCTATCGTCCCATTTCAAATGCTATGTATATACATTGTTACACGAACTGTCTTCAATCTAGTCGGCAGAAAAATTTCGATCAATGTCAGGAGTTATGGGCTTGTTAGACCTTATAGTTCAAAACAGCTTGGAGAAAACGTTTAGTGAATCTTGAAAGCTTCTAAAACGGATACTAACAATACCAATAACAGTCACACAAATTACTAGCCACGAAAAATTATGACAAACTTTCAAATTCTATCTTCATAGCTACATTTTTCTAAGTTTTCTCAAAATCATAATTAACTGACTAACGTCCCTTTATTTGATAATCTGGTCGCATCTTCTTAGACATTACATAATTTAACACTACGTTGATTGATTGTGGCTAATTAGCTACCCAATCCTCTCTCACATAGTGAAAGTTCAGGCCCGCTGCCAGGGAGGCTGAGCCCCCGTAAATTTTCCGTGCCCCAACATAAATATTTAATTTTATGTATATTTCGTAAGCCCAAGCCCTTCCCTAATTTTTTGTGGCTCCCTACACTACGGGTCTGAGTGCAACACCCAGTGGAGACAACCACCGGTCGCCACTGATTTATAGTGTCTTTTCTATGTTTAGAAGGTAATGTTATTGTTTGAAGCTGTTCAATTATTTACTAAGGCAATGAACATATTTTGTAATACAAATTTTAAAAAACTGACAATGTCCATTGTTACTGTTAATTTTTCTTTCTAGTAATTCTTGGCCTGTCATTATTATAAATTAAACAATGGTCTTACTCACATGAATTAGTCTTAACAATACACAAAGCCGTTACTAAGAAATATTTTTAATGTTCGGAATACCCCCGTTCCGAAAAGGAGGCGTTCTGAACTGTCGGCGAGAGTACTTTTGGATTCCTTGATGCCCTGTCTCCTGCAGGTAGGTAACCAAAGGATCTACGAGGTATTTCTGACCGACAAATCGTAACGTCTTCACGTCGGTGCAGCCGGCTGCACATAACTAGGTCGATGATCTTGCACTGAGGGTAATAACGGGAAGGGGATCATCGCCTTGGAAGAAAACCCTGCTATAAGTTGCATATCACTTCTCTTGGTGCAAAGTAGACCTAGGGCGGTGAGGGCCTACTCCACAATCTCATCCTATGGATCATCCAACGAAAAGCTAATAAGATCTTTTCCAAGCACAAAAGCATTTGTTAGTTTCTGTTGTTGAATAGTCCACAGGAGAAGGTATTCTTCTAGGCCCGCAAAAATCCCGTTGGATGCCTGTGAACGATACAAAAATCACGAATATTAACCATATTTCGAAACTGCCTCACTGAAAGCTTTCGATGTCGTAATCGGATTTCATTGTCTAGTTTCAACCTAAATAGTAATGAACTGTAGTTGCGGTTATTCACCAGAGAACGCTGTGGAGCTCGTATCTCATCCAGACAGTACTAAGTCTCAAACCATCTTTATTCGTTCTTCTCTGTGGCATTTTATTTTAGTTTATTTCTAAACAAAGTTCTGAGAACTAGTTGGTTTGATTTAATTTACAACCTGCAGAAGACAGAAAGCAAAGATTATATACCCTTAACAGAAAGGACCTGAAATATATTACGACCTTCTGAATTTGAGTTTATTTATGGACTTGTGGCTCAAACCAGGATAGGGTAGGAGAAAGGATTCGGACAGAGCCTAACCTGAAGATACCAAGAGGAGAACCCTTGAGAATCCTCAGTCAGTATAATCAGTCACTAGTATCGAACCCTCGACCTCCCGCATGCTCCACTGTGTCCTGTATCTAGTTCAGGTTTATCCAATGACCTCAAGCAAAAAGCGATACTGGACTAGACTGACTGCAGCCATTGAAAATTTAATGAATATATGAAGCCAGCGAGCGGAGAAGACACTTAAATCTCGTTTGTCCACTTCCAGTCTAAACCAGAAGGAACAAAATTTTCGGTTCTAACTGTTTTCTTACGCTTAATTTCGCTATGTGGCCCGTTTTTTATTTACGCCTCAATTCTTGCAAAAAAAAAAAACAAATATTATTTGCAGTATTTTCTATTGTGTACGATATACTATTAGATGAATAACTCAGGAATTAAGACCTAAATTAAAAAAAACGGGCCACACAGCGATAAGAAGCGTATAAAACAGAGTTGAAACTGAAAATTTGGTCCACATTGGATTAGACTGGAAGTAGACAAACGAGTTTAAATATTTGCTCTGGCGTCTATCTGTCAGCATTAAACAGTCGCTCCAGTATGGTTTACGTAGAGCTCGATGGGTTTATCTATCGCTTGTTTTTCTGTCTTTAATGTACTTTCACCATTATCATCATTACGCATTCTGGTGAAAGTGACAGCTTCTTCCTGGCAAAGTATAAGTCCCATAGAGTTAGGAAGAAAATAGAGAGAACATACATGACGTCACATGAAGCCAAATTACGGTTTATTGGCAGCCATCTTGTGTGGCCCCATTAGAGTCCCTCTATACCGAGTACTGTCAGGTTTGCCTTTTTCGATAGGAGGGTGAGTGCACCTGAGAGAGGTAATACTCGGAAAAGAGGGTCTCTAAATATGAGGCCAGTTAATATGGCTGAAATGCCTCGTCCCTTCCGTCTCTTGGCTTCCTCTCCAGAACAAAACAGCCTAAGGTTCCCTCTATTTATATTCCTAACTCTATGATAAGTCCTCTTCGTTAATCTCGATCAAGTGATTTCCTTTTTATCTTTAACATACGATTTATCTTGGGCGCATTCACTGAACTAAGGGCTGAGAGAGCAGTTTAATCGTATTGGTTGCTACCTATAGGCAAACTAAGATTCAAATGCTTTCTCAGCGCTTAGTGCTACTTTAGTCCGTTGAATGCTCCCATTCTTAATTCTGTCACGTAATTGTATCGGTCTTCTTCCTTCAACCATATCTTCATAATTTACTAAATGGTTTATTAACCACGGACGACCGCGGTGCATTTCAAACCTTGGTGACCCTGCTACCGAGCCTACTGTTTTATGCAAACATTACTTTATCAAACAGTTATTGAAAATATTAGTTCATGAACTGGCCTGTTAAACACAATTTTGTCGAGCTGCGACTTCCAAAACGTTGGAAAACACTACTTTAAAATACCTAAAGCGGTATGGCTGATGTTATTACTTCCGAAATATGCCGCCAATTCCAAATTTCCAATTCAAGCACTGTTTAGCATGCATCTTATGTAAATTATGCAAACTATTTCTTGCTTGCTGGGGGGGTGCCAATGACTGGTATTCCACAATGCCTATTTATTTGGCATGGGCGCACATAATTAGGAATTTTTAAAAAAATATTTACGATTTCTAACATAGCTACCTTTAAGACAAAAATACAATCGCTAGTATTTTCACGTAGCACGTCGTTTCATAAGATCAAATATTTGGTAGGGGGTGCCAACCAGGGTTTGAAAAGTATGCAAAATTGGCACGCCACGGCCACCAATCATTAGATTTGACCACTCTAGCATGTTCACGAAAGTACTTGTCAATTTCCATTGGGCTGTCTCAAGACCGCTAACCTCACGCCAAAATCTTTATCTGAACTATCGTTTGCTTGCCTAGTCTTGGGTGTCAAAACTTTACTAACAATCGAATATTGCCTAGTATACTCACACTCCGTGCATAAAATGAAACAAAAGTGACGGAATAAGAACAAGGTTTCTTGGGGTGGAGGTAGCGGTCTTGAGACAGTCCTCCGAAAATGCAAACTGATGAGTGAAAAATTGACAAGTACTTTTGTGAAACAGGCCCCTGCATGGATGTAAATACGGTAGACTGACTGCTGGCCCAATACAATTAAGCTTGCTTGAAGCCGGTTTTCGATTAATCTTGCCTGGATGATTGGGATTAACTTGCGTCTTATTGGTTGGCTTATGCCTAGGCGTGTGGAAGCAAACAATGGATCTAAGGAAGAGAGGAGAAAGATTGGAATATTTTTAATATGGTATTGTACGGAACGTGATGTTCAGTTTTTAAAAAAAATCCTACTCATGCTTTTGTGCTGGCTTCAATTTCGGGTCACTGGAAGTAGATCGGTCTTTCGTATCTAAATCCATGAGGCCCCTGGGCTGGGTTACAAGAAAAATACTTAATTGTAAAATCTGTCTTAAGCAGACCATCGAACTCTACATAATACTCGAGTGACTACTTAAATTTAAAAAAAAACTACACACAAAAAAACAAAAAAAAAACATAGTGATAAGAAGCGTATAAAACTTAGTTAAAAGTAAAAATTTGGTCCACATTGGATTAGACTGGAAGTGGACAAACAAATTTGTAACACTAAACAAAAATCACGGCGCATGCGGCATTTTTGTTATCATCAATTTTGCCACAACCTTGCACCAAACTTGATGCGTGAAGTTTAGCATTGCAAGGGAAAATCAAGGCTAGTCCAAACTTGGTATGGGTTACAGCAAGAGGATAGGTCAAAACTGAAAAAAAAAAAACCTAAATCCGAACGTACCAACGTCTGTTTACCTCCTCTGTAAGCGCGCGCCCGGAATTCAAAAGAATGAGAAAGATTAAGTGAAGGTAATTAGCTTGTAAAATCGAGATTTTACTCTTTTATGTGTTGCTTAACTAATAGTATTTATTTAACCAAATTAGTTCTGTATATCAATATTTAAATTATGTGTAAAGAGCACTGTTCTAAATTCTCGCTATGTATATCAAGATGGTGGACTTTCGTTATTACGTTCGGATTTCACTTGTTTTTATTTTGGCCTGTGCACTTCTTACATCCTTGGATAAATCAAGGACGTTACGTCTGATGCAACTTACAGATATAAGTTTGTGGCTACGTGAAGTTATGAAAATTTCTTTAAAAAATCTCTAGTTTGGGAATTTGAAAAGAAAAATAATCAAAAAGTATGTTTATGATTGAGACCATTTCCTTAATAAATTTATATTTCAGTGGATCATGGATCTAAATACGAGAGACGGATATACTTCTAGCGACCCGAAATTGAAGCCAGCACAAGCCATGGGTATCTGGCAGGTGTAATTGATCAAAAAACAACTGAACTTCACATTCCGTACAACATATATATTTAAAATATTCCAATCTTCCTCGTCTCTTCCTTAGCTAGATCTTCATCCATTCTTTGCTTCCACATAACCAGGCATAGGCCAACCAATAAGATGCAAGTAAATCCCAATTCACTAGGCAAGATTAATCGAAAACAGGCGTCAAGTTTACCCAGCTTAATTGTATTGGGTCAGTCAATCCGTCTACCGTATTTACATCGATGCCAGTCAATAAGTAACCATAACAATTCCTTATTCCTATTTACCCTGAATTGTCTCGCCTTAGAAAATAATCCGGGAAAGAACGGCACGTTAACCATGTGTTCACCAGTGAACCGCGTGCGCGCTTGAAATAGATCTTCGAAAGTATTTGTTCTGTTAGTCTAGGGCTGGTTTTCATGAAAGCTTGCGTTTCTTGCCTTGCGCGCGATTTGGGTGAATAGCCAATTAAAACACGTATTACACTTACCTTACAATAAAACACGTCTTTCAATTAGCTACTCACCAAAATCGTACACAAAGCAAACAACGAAAGCTTTCATGAAATACAGCCTTTAGGCGGTAGAGCGCTGTATCACTGCACAGGAGAACGGCCTTTGATTCCATACCGGATCACTTTCTCCATTCTTCTTTTGTTATTACTTATGAATAAATGTTCCATTTTCTTTCTCTTTCAACATTATATATATATGTTTCTCGGAAATCAATGTCGAGCGAGCTTTAGCGGTCACGTTAGACTCTTTCCATTATCAGGCTGGCTTTTCATGGCGCGCCAGCCGCGTTCTTTGCTTGCGATTTGACTGAGTAACCGATGAAACTCGCCTTAAAGTAATTCTATTGGCTAGTCATTTAAATTGCAAGCACAACACGCGGCTAGCGAATACATGGCAAGACGGTCTCAGTGATAAAGGACCAAAGATCGTTGATTTAATTAAAAATGTTTAACACAACAAAATTCTCTGCCAAAGTGCAGACCAGGTGATCGTGCGGTATGCGGCGGTAGGCCAAAGGCTCGAAGGTCCCGGGTTCGAGTTCGAGCAGGGGCATGGGTGTGGATTTTAATAGGTTAGGGGCGAATCGTGACGGACCGAAGTCCAAAGTTACTAGACTGGTCCATATAAAAATAAAGTTTACCAAAGTTTTTTATAATAAAATTCTTTATAATCGACATATTACTGAGAAGGAATAAGGTTGATTCATGCAAGCGCTTCGCTTGTGATTTGCGTAAATAGCAAATTGAAATACATATATTTAAGATATTTTCGCTACTCATAGAAATACGAAGCAAAGCACGCGGCGTATATGAAAAGCCAACCTGAAACTCTCTTCAATCATTCTCAGTGATGAAGTTACTTCCGGGAATAATTTCTATGTCGAGACTAACATATTTCCTCCGCTCACCTGAAGTAATTGCAGCTAAGATACACCATAGAAGGAGTGTTGCAGCCAACATTACGGATGATTACATGGTAACTACCGTTTCTGATGACGTCATAGCAATCACTTATTGTTTGTTTGCTACTATTGTTCTGGAAGTAAGCCGTAGTAGCTTCTTTGGTAATCTGGAAAGAAAAATGATTAACGTGACTACATGATATGCATGCATATAAGGTGGTATACATATTCATTAGCTCTAGTTTTGGTCATAGTGGAAGAACTACAACCATATTAAAACAGCAATTTTTATACTAGGAAGGTGGAATATATGTAGCAAAAATACCTTCACCAGTGATGCCCAACCTACGGCCCACATGCCAGATCCGGCCCGCCACATATATTCAATTTGTTTACAATAAACATGCCGAAAGATATTTCTTCTTAATTTATACATGAAATTATGTTAAAAACGTAAGCACAAAGAATCTTTTTTTTTTAATTTGGCCTCTTGCTATCTTTACAAAAAATAATTGTCTGTATGTGTTAAAAGATTTTCTTACGTTTGTTATATTAGCGTTTCAAAACTGCTATTAAACGACTAGTAAAATTTGTATGCTATTTTTGTCAGAAGATAATCTGGCCTGCGAAGATCGTGCTAAATTTTAACGTGGCCCACGGGCAAAACAAGGTTGGGCATCAATATATACTGTTTGTGGGTATAATATATATATGAAATAACTTGGACTTTTTAATCTACGAAGTTAGTTCTTCATTTAATGTATCGAATACCAAGACTCCGCACTACGCAATCGAATAGAAGGTCCTGGGTTTAACCAGAAACCGACCATCGCTATTGTGTTCTTTCTTTAGAAACAGCAGGCTAATGACAATCTAGTATTTTCAAATCAGGTCTTGGCCTACTTACCTCCCCACATCCTCTCCCTTACCCTTTTGTGGCCTGAGCCTCAGATGCCTAAAGGCCATAAATAAATTAGATAATTTAAATAAGTCTTTCTGTGGTGTAATAGATGATTATGATTTGTGAGAATCTGATTGGCACTAAGAAGCACGCGTTGTGACTGAGGTTTTAAGATATTCCCTCAATTTCAATAAGACTAAGGGCTGGTTTTCACGAAACGTTTCGTTGCTTGCTTTGCATTCGATTTGGGTTAGTAGCCAATTGAAACGTGTTTTATTGTAAAGTAAGTGAAACACGTGTTTCAATTGGCTATTCACCCAAATCGCATGCAAAGCAAGCAACGCAAGCTTTCATGTAAATCAGCCCTAAGACCCTGACCACTACCTGTGCCATTTCTACTCCGAGAAGAGTGCTTATTTTGAAAAGTCATCCTTGTGAAGGACTTAAACCTATGCATTAACTTTTTATATTACAGAATTTCTTGGATTTTGAAAAAAAAGAAGGAGAACAATAAAAAATATATTACGCTCATATAAGCCTTAGGTTGGCTTTTCATACAGGCGCACTCCGCGTGTTTTGCTTTCGATTTTTCTGAATAGCCAATTGAAACACGTGTTTAAGTACGTGTTCTACGTGTAACACGAGTTTCTATTGGCTACTTATAGAAATCACAAGCAAAGTGAGCGCCTG